>JUDQ01000231.1:0-16172 GCA_000812075.1 Scedosporium aurantiacum
AAAAAAAAAAAAAAAAAAAAAAAAAAAAAAAAAAAAAAAAAAAAAAAAAAAATCGCATCAAGTAAACCCTTCGGCTTCCTCCCACACATAACATCAAAGTTCCTTTCCGCCCCCTGCCAGCGCGGCAGCCATGGCGGTACAATCCAAACTCTCGGGCCACGCCCGCACGATCCGCGGCGTCATAACCACGCTCACGAAGCTCTACCTCGCCAACCGGAGCCGCATCTCCAAAGCCGTGTGGATCACGCTCTTCGTCGCCCTCGTCAACCGCGTGCGCAATGCGATATCCGAGCAAAAGGCCGCGTCCCAGCGCGAAGCCTCGCAGCGTACAGGTCGGCGGGGGACCGTCTCCATCAGCGATGACGCCACCGCCGGCGAACTCGGTGCTGAGGGTGCGCACGGCGGCGGCAAGAAACGCAAGAAGGTGGAGCTGAACCGCGAGTTTTTCCGGTCATTGTTGAGGCTGTTGAAGATTGTCGTTCCCGGGTGGAGGAGCAAGGAAGCGAGGTTGCTGATTAGCCATTCGTTCTTCCTTGTGGTGAGGACGTTGATTAGCGTCAAGGTGGCGGCTATGGATGGTGCGATTGTGAAGAGTTTGGTCAAGGGGAATGGGAGGGAGTTTTTGATGAGGATTGTGTGGTGGATGCTTATTGCCGTGCCTGCCACGTTTACGAATTCCATGGTGAGCGAGCTCCCAAACTTCGTTTCCGCTAAAACTCTGGCTAACATTTGTGATCGCAGCTCTCCTATCACCAAGCCGAGCTGTCGCTCAAGTACAGGGCGAGGCTCACGCAGTTTATCCACGACAAGTACTTGTCCCAGCTTACCTTCTACGGACTATCGGCGCTGGATGACCGGATAAAGAATCCCGATCAGCTTATTGCCGTCGACGTCGCTAAATTCTCTAACAGCTTGGCCGAGCTGTACAGCAACCTGGCCAAGCCTCTCTTGGATATGGTATGAAACAAGCCTGTTTTCCCAGCCTAGATGAGATGCTCACGGTCAGCTAACTCGCTCACCCCCCTCATGCGTAGACGATCTACACGTACTCGCTCTCTCGCAGCGTAGGAGGAGAGGGCGTCGTCTTCATGTCACTCCTCGTTCAGCTCTCCGCCAACGTCATGCGAGCGCTAACACCGCCATTCGGCAAATACGTCGCTGACGAGGCCAGGCTCGAGGGAGAATTCCGCTTCCAGCACTCTCGGCTAATCGACTACAGCGAAGAGGTAGCCCTGTACGCCGGCCACGAAGCCGAGAAGGATACGCTCGACAAGGGCTACTTTACCCTCATCAAGCATGTAAACTACATTCTCCGTCGGCGCTTCTACCACGGATTCATGGAAGACTTTGTCATCAAGTACTTCTGGGGCGCGCTGGGCCTTATCCTCTGCAGTATGCCCGTCTTCATCAAGCTCCCCGGCCAGGTTGCCATGAACATGGGAGACAGGACGGAGAGCTTCGTTACAAACCGGCGCATGTTGCTGTCGGCCTCGGATGCGTTTGGCCGCATCATGTTCTCTTATCGGGAGATTATGGAGTTGGCAGGCTATACCTCTCGTGTTGCGTCTCTCCTCGAGGTTATGGATGATATCCAGGCCGGTCACTTTGAGAAGAAGCTCGTCTCAAGCTCTGGTACTGAGAATAATGAGGCGGTGCTCAAGGGACGAGGAACCGTCGTGGAGAGCAAGGACATTCGGTTTATCGATGTGTAAGTTGCGCTTGCCCTCTTTTTTTGAGCAGGCACAACATTTCTTGATGCTAACTCTGACATTTTCTTCCCTAGGCCAATCATCTCTCCCAATGGCGACGTCCTCGTCAAGGCCCTCTCTTTCTCCCTCAAGCAAGGCGACCACCTTCTCGTCGTTGGCCCCAACGGATGCGGCAAGTCGTCCCTCTTCCGCATCCTAGGCGGCTTGTGGCCCGTCTACGGCGGCACCGTGTACAAGCCTCCTTTCACGGACATCTTCTACATCCCGCAGCGACCGTACCTCAGCCGCGGGTCCCTCAGACAGCAGATCATCTACCCGGACAGCCTGCGCGCCATGCGTGCCAAGGGCGTCACGGACGCCGACCTCTACAAGATCCTCGCGTCGCTGGGCCTCGAGCACCTCGTGGGCCTCTACGACGAAGGGTGGGACGCCGAGGCCGAGTGGCGCGACGTGCTCTCGGGCGGCCTCCAGCAGCGCGTGGCCATGGCGCGGCTCTTCTACCACAAGCCGCGATACGCCATCCTCGACGAGTGCACGAGCAGCGTGACGCTCGAGATCGAAAAGGCCATGTACGACGGGGCCAAGGCGCTCAACATCACGCTCATGACGGTCAGCCATCGACGGAGCCTGTGGAAGTACCATAGCTGGATCCTGCAGTTTGACGGGCAGGGGAACTACGTGTTTACGAAGCTGGATGCGGATAGGAGGTTGAAGCTGGAGGATGAGAAGGAGGAGTTGGAGGTTTTGTTGAGGCAAGTGCCGGAGTTGGAGAGGAGGATGGAGGAGTTGACTTCGGCGTGAGGGCGGTTGGGTTGATGCTATGGTTATTTTATGTGGGGGAGTCTTGATTCTTGTTATTCGTTTCTATTTTTCGTCTCTGCCGCACCCACCTACCCATCTGTATACTTGCTATCCATGATTTATCCCATGAGGGAGTTCTTTTTGTATATGGGAAGGTCGTTGGATGTAGAGGATGTCGCCTCGTTGTATGTAGACTCATTAGAGAGGTATTACGGATACAGGAATGCATAGAGAATGAGTTGAATCTGCCTCTGCTTCTTCTGCAGATGGTTCCCCATTTATATCTGCATGCAAGAACACACGGCCAATCCAATCGGTAGGTCCAAGGTTTCCAGCATCTCCACTCCGACCCGAGAGGCGAGAACTGACAAGAATACACGTGTACAGGCTTGCAGAGGACAATGCCAGGAGGGTCAGGAGGGCCATTCTGCCCCATGGAGGTGGTCTGCCGCCCAATGCTGAGATGGGTTCGCCCATCGGATAGCCAACAATGCAATGATAGCAGACCGAGCTCGATCGATCTAAACTAATAAAAGAGAGGTTGGATTCTGGGGTCTCTACCTTCTGTGCTGTGGCACTGTGGCACCGTGGCACCACCGTGGCGGCGATTCACTGATTCACTTACCACTCCGTGTTGTGTTGATGGGCATCGAAGGTCCAGTTTCCAGTTGCCTGATGAGGGGAAGAAACAGCTCCAAGCTCAAATGCAGGCACAATCCACACTCTTTCCTCATCTGAATGAACAAAATTACTAGGGGGAGGTGATTCACTATTTGCTGAATATTGTTACTCCATCTGGTTCATTGCAGTTTCCTTTGCTCCAGTGGAGATCACTTACACGATTTTTTGTTTAGCCTCTCACGATGTTTCTCATCACATCACGACTTTGACTCTTTGACTCTTTGACTCTCACGAAACAACTTCACTTTCTCACATCCCCAAACCATCTTTTCACAACAACAATCTCAGTTCCAATTCAAATTGTTCTAACAAGCACGACGACTAATCAAAGAAAGAAAAAAGAAAAAGGTTTGAACCCAAAGGAAAGTCCCATCCCTTCCATTCAGAAGGGATTTCTTTTTTCTGTTCTCCCTTTCTCTCCTTTCTTCTTTTCCTCCTCACCCTCTCTACTCGATCCGCATCCCGTTTCGAGCGTCGACCGCGCCAGTTTGAGTTTCTTAAAGGTTCTCAAGCCTGGGTATCCCCTCTTGGCAACGAGTCCTTTTCTCGATACCTAGACTGGTCGGGAGAACGCGAGAGAGTGGTGGGTTTGAGTAAAGGGACGACGCGTCAAGGCTTGGACCTCGTTCTGTATTCTGAAAGGTGAGCTTCTTCTTCTTCTTCTTCTTCTTCTTCATTTCATCGTTGGAAACAGGTTGCGTCATTTCTCGGTCTCTGCTCTGCTCTCCAGTTCTACTTTGCTTCGATACTTGAAGTCCGTTTGGTTTCTAAAGATGTCTTTGCACAGGGAATTCGCCGAGTCGGTATCTGAAGTACGTTTCTGTACGAAGATAGCTAAGGAGGAGTGCTACAAAGGTATGATTTCACGCAGTGTCTGTTCTTCGCGCATCGTCGACTTCAATTTCTCTGAAATCTAAATTTCCCTGCTATTATACTCACGAAAGAAAGAGAAACTGACGATGTTTGGCACAAGGCTTCTTATCATCCTGTTCAATTCCTTCTTTCCTTCTGTTTGCCATGGCGTCTCCAGCTGGCAAAACCAAGCCTCCGCCTCCGCCTCTCACCATCACGAGAGGCGAGAGCGGGGATGCTTCCATCTCCAGTGTCAAGGCCGGCGAGGCCAATGGTATCGCCAGTGCCGACAAAGGCAAAGGCCCATCTACCAGTCGTTCCTTGACTGCCCCAGAGCCATCCCCGGCCACCACGGTCAGTACTACGACTTCGGCTTACAGGGCCCCAGACAAGAGTATTTGGGATGTGGATCCGCTCCTGAGGGAGACTGAGACTCCCTTGACTGGCGATTTTTCTTCTGCCATATCTTCCATGCCCCCTGGCCCCAATGCATCCGAAAGAGTCAAGACCGGAGAGTCGTCCACCGTTGTGGCGACGACTAGAGCGTCCAGCACTGTTGGCGGGGGTCAGGGCCTCGAGGACGAGCGCGAGGCTAGCGAGACGTCCAGTATGGTCCCCCCTTCTCTCATCTTTTCCGACGCCACCCATCGATCTTGCGAGGCTCGTCTTGTGGCGGGTACTACTGTTGTGGATTATGATGGTCAGGGCGTGCCCATGACGGAGGGTGGTCCGAGGAGAGCCTTCAACGAACATGGCCAGAGGCTGAATCCGTTCCGCGTTGATTTTCGTCCTCCTGGAGGTAACCGTGTAGTGGGGTTGGGAGACGACACCACGGATCAGTTCCTAAGCAACAGCGACGCTCGTGCGCGTGGCAGCGACAACGCGCCATCGGGAAGTACCACGGAGAATCCGTTTCGGGCTCGGCGCGATGTTCGCGGCGGGCGTATCGATGAAACTTTGTCGTCGCGAGAGGGTATCACTCATAAGTTCTGGGCCAAGACTGACGTTCGGGGTTGCGACCCCGACCGCATGTCGTCGGGTGATGGTACGGAGAATCCGTTCCGCGTGCCGCTTGTCAGGACCCCCAAGAGCGAGTTCGCTCGGGCTTTGGCGGTTCTCGATGCCCGGGCCGAGATGGAAGCGATGTCTATTGGCCGTACGATGCCAAAGGTTCGAGCGGAAGTTGATCCTGAGGAATACAGGTAAGTCGTTTGACAGTCTACTTTTCTGTGACTCCGAGATACTGCTGCTTAATCCTTTCCCCTTTTTGCTAACTTTTTTTCTTTCACTCTCCTCGCCTAGTTTTGGTCAACGCTACAAGAAGCCGGCCAACGGCAACGTAGTCATTTTCAACTCCCGAACGATCGCCACGAAACGTAGCGACGAGCAGGAGTGCATCATTTGCGCAGAAGTCAAGGCGCCCGACCAATTTCCCAACACTTCCATCACGACCACCTGCAAGCATGCTCCCACCACTTGCCTCGAGTGCGTCCAGACGGCTATCCGTATTGACTTGAACAATAAGCTGTGGACAGAGATTCGCTGCCCTGAGTGCGGTGAGCATCTCGAGTATGTTGATATTCAGAAGTATGCTGATGAGCGCACGTTTTCACGGTATATCTCACCTTTTTTTTTTTTCTCCCTTCCCTATCTTCCTTTATTCAAACCTAGTCGTAAGTGACTAACCTCTCTTTTTCTCAGATACGAAGAACTCGCCCTCCGCTCCGCCATGTCGGAAGCCACCAACTTCATCTGGTGCACCTCAGGCTGCGGCTCCGGCCAAATCCACGAATCCAGCACACACCACCCCATCGTAACCTGCTTGCACTGCGGCCACCGCTCATGCTTCCAACACAACGTGACGTGGCACGAGAACTTGACGTGCGAGGAGTACGACCGGCTGCTCGCCGACCCGGAGAACTTCAAGTCGCGGCTCGAGAGCGACGCGCCCCTCGACGTGCGGCGACGCAGGCAGATCGACGCCGATCGTGCCGTGGCTCAGGGCCTCGTGGCCGGGGAGCAGGCGGCGTCGCGGATGAGGAGGATGATGAGGGACGGGAGGGAGAGGGAGAGGGAGGAGCGTAGGAGGGCGGAGAAGGCGGTGGAGGTGGCGAGACGGGTGGCGGCGAGGAGGAAGAGGGAGGAGGAGAGGAGTAAGGTTACGATTCGGAATACGACGAAGCCTTGCCCTGGATGTGGATGGGCGATTGAGAAGAACCGCGGCTGGTAAGTTTGTCTTTCTCTCTTTTTCTTCTTCTTCTTCTGCGGATTGGTACTGACACGGAGGTATAGCTCTCATATGAAGTGTGAGTAAAACATCTTTTCTTCCTCGGAGCTCGCTTGAGCCGTGTCTTCTCTTCCCCCTTCGGCTCCCACGATCACACACATTCCCTTTCAGTTTCCCTTTGTGTGCTCTTGTGGTTTTCTGTGGATGAAGCCAAGATTCGAAAGGTGTGAAACGGTGAGAAGAAGATGAGAGGTGGAGTTTCTTCTTCCCCATTTACACTTTCCTCGATCAAAAGCGTTATATACTGACGGATTATTTCTGTGGAAATACAGGCATCAAGTGTGCCTACGAGTTCTGCTGGGGCTGCTCGGTCCCGTGGTATAAAGGTCACAGCTACAAGTGTAAAGGGCTAGAAGAAGAGGGCGAGCCGTAGCTCTTTTCTTCGAAAACGACGCTCGCCATGCCTCTCCGGCGAATGTCGATTCGATCGTTTTATTGTATTGACCAAGGTCTTCTTTTCTTTCTTTCTTTTTTCTTCGTTTTCTTCTCTTACTATTTTTTACCTTCTTTTCTACTTCGGGATGCCTTCCTCTCTTTTCTTCGGAGCACATTTCACACCTGGAGACCGCAAAGCATCAACTAAAACATTCTCATATCTTCCGACGACAACAGGCACCAAATGCAAGTTTGAGTTCTGCTACGAATGCGGCGCGTCCCACCGCGAGATTCTTGCGAAGGACAATACTGTTCATCGGGACTTTTGTCCATGGCATCCCGACAATATGAAGAGTTGAGAGAGTTAGAGAGTGTGCGAGGTATCATTTTATCCGTTGTTCGCAAAGGAAAGTGTTTTTTAATGCTCCCGATTGGTATTTCCGAGACCCTGAGAGAGATTAGAATGAGGACGAGATTGTTTATAGACTCGGCATTGTCTTTTGTTTGTTCGAATTTGTGGTAGAAAGATTTCTGGGGATGGTTTCTCTGTCGTTGACGTTGTCGTTGTCGTCGTCATTGTTGAGGCGTCCTGGTCGGTTCATTGTTGCATTTGAGCGAAAAGAGAAGAGGCCAGAGAAGAGTTCATTCTTGTTTCTATTATTTCTACCCCAGGATGGATTGTACTTGTTGATGGAATCGGCATACATATTCTTATTCTTCTCAAATCCTGTGTCCGATGCAGTTGTCGTCGTCTTCCGCCAGCTCGATGCTCCCGCTTGAAGAAACAGTCCGGGATCATGGATTTCCATGGCTGAATGACCCGGAACGAATCAATCGAGTTGGTAGAAGATGGCCTGGCCGATTTCCATGACCCGTTTATACCCAAGACTCTAGAGGGCCAGCCAGAGATTTCATACGACCAGACAGACGCAGGGTATCTCCACTCTCACCGCTGCCAACGTGGCCGCCCTGCATCTGGACCTATCCAGATCCATCCGCCTGTTTCCACGATGTCTGTTCATCTGTTAATGGAGCTGCTGCCCGACCCGACACCCAAAGGAGACTGCCTCGGTCCCACGAACCAAAATAGCACACCGCCCATTTTTGAGCGCTGGCCGGGAAGCATCGCCGCCTACCAGACGCCCTCGCCCTGCATAAACAGGGCCTACATCAATGTTTTTTTGGCCTGCTGTCGAGTCCCTTGACTTTCGTGATGCCATCCGAGTCCTAATCTCGAGACCATTGCCGCCTTACATGCCACGGGTAATATTTCCTTCGACGTCCACATCTCGTCCTGTCTACTTCTCTCCCCGATCTCATCTATATAATTTTTGGAACTTCAATAATATCCGACTTGAGGCCTGCCTCCCCCGGATTCATCGTTCCAGTACTCAACTTGCACCAACCAAATACTGAAAGAGACCGGCTTTTCCAACCTCTGCTGCCTCCGCTATATCGGTATTACCCATCTTGATCTCTCTCCTCACTCTCAAAACCACTCAACGATAAAGATGAAGAAAAACAGATCCCATCCCCCACCCAGGGCATAATTGTCTTTTTCTTCTTTTTCACATACGGCGGATTTTCATCCAACTAACCGGCCTCTAGGAGAAACATAGATAGAGATCCCCTTCCCCCGGGTACGTACGTTCTGGGCACCTGCATGCCGAGATGCATCCCCTACCTCCCATCTCATAAATCACCTCCCACACTTCCTGCATGCACCGATCCAACCCTTGCCAGGTTTTGGAACTGGGGAACCGACCTTGCTGCTGCGATGTGACCCCAAACTGTGATGTCAAGAAAGAAGATACCGCGCAAAACCCATTCTTCGCCCATTTCATTTCCTTCCTTTTCCCAAATAGGCTAACCTTCCCCTGATCCTTCAGCCAAGGAAACATAACATGCCCTCCGCCATCACGAAAAACATAATCGTCGGAGTCGACTTCGGCACAACCTTCTCCGGCCTTGCCTGGGCCGAAACACCCCATCCGGCCCGGCCCACGGGCCCAGAGCGCATCTCGACTCTCACAGCGTGGCCAACCGGCGACGGACTCGGACTCGGGCGCGGAATCACTTCGGCCAAGGTCCCCACGCGGCTGAGATACGAAGGGAGCAAGACGCAATGGGGATTCAATATCCCTCTGGACGCTCCGCAGCACGAAATCCTGGAATGGTTCAAACTGTACGTATATAAGTCCTGCTTCTGTTCTCTTTATTCTTCATTCTTTTTTTTTTTTCCCCTTTTTGTTTTTCTTCATTTTCACCCACTCATTCCCCATCCATCAGAGACCTTGATCCCAACCTCCCAACCATCGGCCAACCCACCGGCGCCGAAATCACCGGCGGCCGCTCCGCCGACGTCCTCGTAACAGATTATCTTACGTCCCTCCTCAACCACCTCGCCTCCACCCTCGGCCTCCAAACCCTATCTACATCCCATTTCTCCTTCGTCGTCACCGTCCCGGCGATATGGAGCGAAGAGGCCAAAACCCGCATAACAACCGCCTTCCGCTCCGTCCTCTCCTCGCCGCCCTGGCCCTCTTCCTCCATCTCCTCCGCAACTACCAACGCCACCAGCCCCACCAACGCAATCCACATCATCTCCGAACCCGAAGCCGCCGCCCTCGCCTCCCTCAGCAAGAACAGCAGAACGTCGCCCCTCAAGAAAAACGACACGGTGGTGGTCGTAGACGCCGGAGGCGGCACCGTCGACGCCATAAGCTACACGATAGCCAACCTCCACCCCCTCGAGCTCGTCGAGGCAGCTCCGGGCTGCGGCGCCATCTGCGGCTCGGCCTTCGTGAACATGCGCTTCGGGAAGTACGCGAAGCTCAAGTTCGGCGAGCACCCGGGCTTCACCGACGGCGTGTTCGCCGAGGCGATGGATTACTTCGAGAGGGTGGCCAAGAGGGGGCTGGAGGTGAACACGCCGCCCGCCACAACGTATCCCGTGCCGATGCGCCTGGGAGACGACGACGAGGCGCGTCGGCTGGGCGTCGCGGATGGGGTTTACGCGCTTGGTGTTTCGGAGCTCAAGACGCTTTTCGAACCGGTCGTATTGGAGACTATCAAGCTCGTCAAGGAGCAGGTGGCGGCTACCGAGGGCGGTCCCGTTCGCGCAGTGCTTCTGGTGGGTGGCTTCGCCGCCTCGACGTATTTGTTCGAGAGGGTGAAGATCGCGCTCGGTGAGGGCGTGGAGGTGCTTAGGCCTGAGGATGGGTGGTCTGCCGTCGCTAGAGGCGCTGTTATGAGGGGTTTGGAGATTGCCAAGAGGGAACAGATTAGCGGGGAAGATGAGGAGGAGGAGGAAGAAGAGGAGGAGGAAGAAGAGGAGGAGGAAGAAGAAGAAGATGAGGGGGTTAGAGCGAGGGTTAGCTATGGAGTGGAGAGCGAGGTCGCTTTTGACGAGAAGACGCATGGGGATGTGAGGGAGAGGCGGTATTGGTGTGCGAGAGAAGGCCGCTACAAGATTCGCGTCATGAACTGGTTTATTAAACGTGTAAGTTATTCTTCCCATTTCCACCGTCATGTAGACTCTCTTCTTCTCCGCTGAACGATCATCATCAAAAAAAAGGGCCAACTCCTCCCCGAATCCCCCCAAACCATCCCCTTCACAACAAACCTCCCCTACTCCCTCATCCGGGGCCCGACCATCTCGGCAGCCATCTACGTAGACACTAGATCCTCCTCCCCGCCTCCCCCCCTCCGCGACGCCAAAACCCGCCGCCTCTGCCGCCTCGAAGCCCCCCTCGCCAACTCGCCTCCTCCCCCCTCCGAACTCCCGCGCCGCATCGGCCTCGATGGGAAGTGGTATTATTCCAACGTTGCTTTTTCACTCGAGGTTTCTGCTCGGGAGGACGTGACGGCTTTTTCTTTGGTGTACAACGGTGGGTTGAGACCCTCCTCTTCTCTAACCTACCTTTTTCTATTTCTTTTTTTTTTTACTGATCTTGATTTAGGGAAGAAATATCAAACTGCTACTCTGGAGAAGAAATAGGCGTTCCTTTTTTTCTGACCTTTCCTTTTTTGCTTCTAGAGAAATAGGGGACTTGTTGATAGTATTTTCGCAGTTGGGGGAGCTGGGCGGACTTTCTTTTTTCTTTCTTTTCAGCATAGGAGTAGCATAGTTCTGGGCAACATTCGGACAAGGCATTTGAATTCGAGATTGATATTTGTTTTTCTTTTTCTTCTTCGTCTCACTTGTACAAAAGACGAGTTGGAATAGATCTCATTACCAATATCATATAACACATCAGATATCCTTCTTCAGTCAAGAAGAGGCACTCAGGGTAGAACGAGACGACAAGTCACATAATACACAACAGAAAACGATAATACTATTGCACAAATCCATTCCCTCCCTGTTTGGTATACTGATACATGATATCCCTCATTAATAATGCTATTCCACTGGACCCCTTTCCTCCCAGAATCCCCTAAACGCCATGCAGCCTCGAAGTTCCCTCCCTTTGTTTCTCTTTGTTTTATTTTCTTTTCGTTTGTTTTACAGCTCCACCCTCTCCTCCGCTGCCCATTGGAACAGAGCAAAATAAGTAAAAAAGGCTATGTAGCCCTTATATAGATGAATACAGCCAAGGGCGTCGAAAGATGCGAGGGGAAGGTGTGTCCGATTATAGGGAGTGTAGGAGACAAAGAATTAAACCGACGACTCGCCTGAATGGGCTCCGCTAGCGGAATGCAGATTCACCATCATCTTCTCGACAAAAGATGACGAGTCCGCCGGAACATCCGCCAGTTCCGGACTTGTGCTGCTGTTGGTCTCCACTTCCGCCGCTAGTGGTGGCCTAGGCAGCAAGTTCGATGGCTCAGGCTGCTCAGCCGGCCGGCTCGGGACGCCAGAGGCACCGGTAAGGACGTCAGGGATAGCAGGGGCAGCAGACTTCGGGTCACCGCTCGATCCCACTGCAGGAGAAGCAGCCGGAGACTGGGTCGGTCGAGAGACCGAAGGAATGGGAGGGAGGGGGACCGGCGTCGCCGAAACCAGAGGCGCTGCTGTTTGGGTCTGAGGCTCTGCCTGATGCTGCTGCTGCTGTACATGCGGCTTCGGTTGACTGTCATTCATCTCGGGCGCGTTAACCGTTACGGATGAGCTTGGTACGGCCTGCATAAGTTGCGCGGCGGGGCTTGGATGCTTAGGCGATGGCGCCGGTGGCGTTGTCGTCGTCCCCTGTCCTCCCTGGCGAGGCGATTGAGATGCCCCAATAGCCGCCAGATACTTAGCAGGCAGCGGCACGGGCGTCTGCTTTGCAGGCACGGTATGCGTGGCCGGCTGTTTCTCGGGCTTTACCTTTGCCTGTGCTCCCCCAGGCTTCGGCGGCTTAGCTTGCGCAGCAGACCCCGGCTTACCGCCTACGGGGGTTGGTGTCGATGGCAGCGGCGGTGCGGCTGGCCTAGCATTTGGTGTTGTAGGACTACTTTTTACGAGTGGCGGGTTGTTATATTGTTGGGCGAGAAGCCTAGCTTGAGCCTGGCGTTGGAGTTGAAGATGCGCCTCCCTACCGGGGTCGTAGCTTTGATGAATCCATTGGGAGATTTGGAAGAACCCTCGGCCGCTGCTGGGAGATGATGGCATACTGCCGTAGTGGCTGGAATAAGGGTTGGCGGGCTGTGCCGAGGGAGTTTGATATTGGGGACGGTATATGTGATGAGGAGGCTGGCTAGTCACAGGATTACTGTAGCCTCCACCAACGGCGACGTGGTTGGGCGGAGCACTTGGCTGAGGCGGTTGGTGTGCGCTGAATACATGCTGAGGCTGATAACCGGAAACTCTGAATCGGGGATCCGTGCCAAACGGGAGCGCCGATCCAATGCCGACACCACCGCCCACTGTCGCGGTAGATCCGTAGAGAGGCGTATTGGGAACCATGCCACTATGGACCGCGGGCCCAGACGAAGGCCTGGGTTTATAAGTATATGGCCGTGGCACAGATCCTCCTTCTGCCTGTCCAGCCATGTTCGCAGCTGGCGCCGGTCTACGCGGCTTCGAGGGCTTGGGAATAGTGTCCAGGAAATTGCTCTTGGGGTTGTGCTGGCGCCGGGCCGCGTCGTCGGTATATTGGGCCTTGGCATCAGTCGAAGTTTCGCCCAGGTAGTACCACAATGTTTCCGGCTTAGACACGTCGACCTTGGCCTGTGCATGGTTAACGGGATCGTGAGAACTGAACTCGGCCCACGTGTAGCCGGGAGCGAACGGTGCGTCCTTGCGCGGGACCTCATCGGCGGCACGCTTCGCGTTGAGCTCCTTCTTGGCCTTCTGAGAAGCCGGTAGAGGAAGCGCATTCGCCGATGCCTTGGGAAGCCGGTAGTCGCCGGGGTCAGGCAGCAGCAGCCATTTCCATTCTGCTTCAACCCGGTCGCTATATCACCAAGCCGTTAGAAAACTCAGCCATACTATAAAGGGAGAAAAAGAATACATACCCTTTAGGAATGACATCGAGCAAGAGCGTCTCTTCTTCCTGTCGATTCTCAACCACCACGCCGGCAAAGATATCTCCCTTGAAGTACTGGATTTGGCAAATATCCCCGGCTTTGAGCGCCTTGGCCGCCTTGCGAATGCGCTCATCCTTTTCGAGCTGATCGCCGTCCAAGCGCCGATCACGCTTCGTCCTGTGGAACCGACAACTAAATTCGAACGCCTGCTCCTTGTACTCGGTGCCATCCTCGCCGAAGACCGGCACATCGCCCTCTTCGACAAAGACGCCAGCCGCAGCAGCGCAGGTCGCGTGGTATAACCTCGTGCACATATTGTGCGAACATTTCACGCATCCGCCCCTCTTTGATCGACAGAAGAGGCACCTGAGATCCTTGCGCTCCTTGGTGACGATACCGGATACGTTCATGACGGTTTCTGAGCCGTTCACTGTCTCGATGTACGTCTCTGGTAGGTAAAGCGCACATATACGATGCGCCTTTTGACCATCTTCGGTCGGTAGAGTTTCCACTCCAGGAATATTGTTGGGGCAGAGGCAGCAAGGAGGCTCCTCTTTGGTCGACTTGGGCCGTAGGCGGATCTTCTTGGGCTTCGGCTCTCGTACCTTGCCGTCCGCGGCTCGCTTTCGCTTCCGACCAGGCGCCCTGCCAACGGGTGAAGTGGTGTCGGGTGGCGTCGGCAGAGTTAGTGCGTCTTCCTCGTCTGATTCTTCGCCATACTCATCCTCGGTTTCTTCATAATCCGTTTCTTCGCCCCTGAGCTTCCTTTCAATCTCGTACACGTCGACCCAGACACTGTCTTGCGCAAGAGCGCACTCGCACTTCTTTGCAATCTTTCCCATCGGAAGCCATGAGTCTAGCGCAAAGTTGACGGCCTCTGCGCAATTGTAGCCGAGGTTGTATCCGGAATGATAACCGTACGGATACGTAACGACGAATTCACCAGGGTACGAAACGCATTTGTTGACCGTAATGTTGAAGTCTTTAAGGAGGTGCGAGGGTGAGATCAAGAAAGACTTATGTCGTAAGAACTGGTTGCACGACTTGGCTTCGTCGGGCCAAAGGCTCTTCATCGCAGCCTCAAAGCGCCGAGCATCAGCCTGGGAAATGCTATACCATTGCTTCGGGGCACCGAAATGGAGATAGTTGATGCTGTAGAGATCAACATCCTCAAGATGCCAGGCAAACGTGGCCTTCCACATGCCCAAATAGAGATAAGCCGTATTGACACCGGGGACCTTGGTGCCCATGACATCCAGCAGATTTGGGAGTTTGTTTAGATTCCAGATCTCAGTCTTCTCGTCGAACAGAGTACCCATCAGGTCTGCGCCGTAGAGTGGAGGTGCATAGGTAAGCGTCTTCCAGTAGATCCTCTCAAGCTCTTCACACCGCTCGGGAGTAAATTCGGAAACGTCCATCCAGTAGTCGAAATCCTTAAAATGCTCTTCGTCAATCATGACAGAGCCCTCGCGGCGGCTGTACTTGCGGCGAGCCGAAGTTGATTGAGTTTTCGACTTGTTCTTTTGATTCCCGCTGCCTGTTCGTCGGATAGGAGTGGACTGTTCCTCTTCAGTCTCTATGGAGCACATGGCTGTGTCGGCGTTTGGGCTCTCTAGGGGATTCTCGGTCTGTACTGGCGGTGGTGATGCCTCTTTCGATTTGTCGTCCTCGGCGACATTTTCTTTGTCCGAAACTGGGGTCATGGGTCGGTCCTCGATTGGAGTCTCTTTCTGCGTCACACTTTTCTTATTGGCCGCATTCTTCTTCCTCTTCGGCGGCCTGCCGGGGCCGCGCTTCTTTGGTGTAGAAGAGCCAGTATTTTCCTCCTTCACTTTCGGCGCCGGCTTGGGACGAGGTGCGGGTTTCGGGCGCTCGCGATTCATTCGTCGCTCGCCACGACGGGCGGGTGGCTGATGCTCACTCTGTTCGCAGAGTTCCCTCCATTGCCGCAAGGTATAGGTTCGGCCATGGATAAAGTTGACTTGGCGATAGGCACCGCTGGAGCCCATAATCTCTTGTTTGATGGGGTCTCGGACTCGGATCTGCTTTATAAGTTCGTCGAGCTTGGGTTGCGCGTCCTTCCATTCTTGGGGGGGAATGATCTTAATGATGCCATATTTCATGCCGTAAGAGTCGACTTTTGTCATCTAGTGCCATCAAAAGTGTTAGCGACTCCCATGCATCCCTTGGTAGCCGCCCAAGAAGGCGATACGGCAGAGAGGGAGAAGAGAGAGAGTGTGTCATACGAAGAGCTTGAAGTCCTTGAACTGGTGCATGTTCGGTTTGAATACAGGGACAGTCCCCGACCAATGGTCCGGCACGATTTCGCCGATATCGTCAACAGGTGGAGGTGGAGGTGGAAGTGCATCCTCGGCAGGGGGTGCGTCCGACATGGGGACGTCGAGGACATCGTCGTCCAGTTCGCTCAATTCCGAATCCTCAACATCGATCTTGATCGCATCGTTCGGCTTTGGCGAAGAGACCGCCCGAATCGGCTCCGGCTTGGCGCATTGGATTTCAGGGAGCTCCTCGGGGTCGGCGTCGTGGTTCGCTGCATCTATCTTGTCGCCGATGGGCTGCGGGTTAACGTCGAATCGAACATGGGGGGTAGCGGCAGTCGTCGCCGAGTCGGATCCGACGACGCCCCCGGCGGGTGGAGACGCCAAATCTGCTTCGGGCGACATCTCTAGAACAGAGGTCGATGGGATGGGCTCTGGCGCTGCATGTGATCGCAGGCTGTCTGGGGGAGAGTGGTGAGAGGCGGACCGGGGAATGGTTCGATGCTCGTCGCCAGTAAATTATCGATGCGAAGGAGACAAGAAGAGCAAAGGTGGAGGTGCAAAACGAGGGACGTAGGGCAGTGTTAAGACTGTGAGGTTAGTTGAACTTGAATCGCCAGTCCATCTGCGCACAATCCTCAGCCTTGTTCAAACCCGTTCCTTGGAGTTGTGTTCTGGCAGGAATTAATTGAAACAATCAAATGGGACTTGAGAGATGAAGTCGTGCTTGGAGTG
>JUDQ01000231.1:16560-51387 GCA_000812075.1 Scedosporium aurantiacum
ATTAGTGACGTTATGTACTTCGTACTTCGGAGTGTACATGTAAAAAAAGATTAGTCTTCAATATTGATCAATTGATCATTGATGTCTTTTAGAACGGCACCGTGCTCAAATCCGTCAAAAAAGACCCTATTTTACTTTGTATTTTCCCAGCTTAATGTACTTCGTACACTGTGATTATTTCGGAATTGTGTTCATCAGTTTAATGGTTGGGATTCGGGTTGTTCTTTCACTCATCGAATTGCGGAGAACGGGTTCAAGTCGCTGTTCTTTACCCCGTTTGGAGGGGTGGGATCAAAAAATGGTCCGATCATGGGCAGATGCTGACGCACGCTAAGACCCTTTGGATTTCTCGACTGGAGCTTGGGGGGGAAAGGGGAGAAAAGAGGAAGAGAGCAGGCTGGATTTTATGGGGGAATTGGTCAATTGATGGGGTACCGTTCATTCCCACTTGGATCGAGGGGCTCTCCAGGCGGCTAGAGCAAACGCGGGCGGTTATAAAGGGCCCAGAACACAGAACTCGGGCGGTTGTTGGAACTGGCTCATGAGAGATGGCCTGCAATGGTTGTTTTCCATAGTATTGCCTTCATTGTTGGGACTATCTCTTCTCTTCGCTGAAGACCGACGTGACGTCCGAGTCTACTTTCCTTGAAAAAATAGTCACGATGAAGTACGAAGTAGATAGACCGTAATAGCTCCACGACCCCTACCGCAAGGGCAAGGGTGAGAAAGGGTGAGAGGAGCTCGAACTGATTGATAAGATCTTGCTGCCACCTTATCTCACACCCCCTTTCATCCCTTTACTCCTCCCCCGCACGCAAGTCTCTCACCGACAAAGGCCCCATCCAGTAGGATCGCGTGGCATCGCTGATCCATCGCGGAAGCTGAGCCGCACAGTCAGGGGAACATGCATCGTGCTACTGATTCCTTGCCACTCCTAGTCGGTCTTCGGACGGTGGTCGCTAGTACCCATGTACACTTAAATGCATATCATATTGTGGACGTTGAATAATCGGTCGAAGAGTTCTCGGTGATGTCCTCAACGTCATGGACGGGACATCCTTAGCCTTTTTTTTTTCATTTCTGCAGGGCTGAACGAGGTCGAGTCTCCAGCTTGTCCTACGATCACCGAGAATGTTTGCACCTTGACAAGGGGCATCATACTATTACTAGGGCACTCCCTTTCGTCGAGGAGCAATGTTAGTGGTCAGCGTGGCTAGCCACTGGCCCGTGTCCTTTGTCTTTCCTTGCCAGCTTGTAAGCCCCTTGTTTCCCGTTATGATAAACGCGGATGATGAAGCCTATGTCGTCGCTATGAAAGGAGGTGCTTTCCCGAGTCATTAATTGCACCATAAGGAAAAGGCTTGTCGTCGGGAGAATATTGATGCTTGAAGATGATGGATGGTTTCGTTTTGCGCCATCCAGGTTGTCGAATATCGGCTTAGGTCATTTTCTGCTCCATCACAACGCAGGTGCCAATGATCAAGATGGCACAGGACACCTCCACTGACGGGCAAAACAGCCTGGCCACAGCTCAGACCCCACCCCCCTTGGATATTCAGATTTATCGGAAAACCCCCGGGCCCTCGCAAGATGTCATGTAGATTTCGATTATCATATCAAGTTCCAGAGTATCACCGCTGCAACAAAGGACAGCCAGCCCTCTCCCGGAACATCATCTATCTCATCACAGATAAAAGCTGTATGAATCAATGTTATAAAAAGCCGAGATTAAAAAAAAGTCGTCTCCCTTATATATCCCTCGCAAATCCTGGTCATTACTAGACGATAGAGAAGAAGAAGAAAGGAAGAGGGGGAAATAAATGTATGTGCGCCGAAGAAGAAATGAAATGTCGTGAAAAGAGGCGGCTGGGAGCTTAGAGAAGAGAGTTGACCAAGATCCAGTGGGCCTTCAGCGAAGGTGGCTCTCACCCAAGCCTACGAGCTCTAGCACCGTGGGTATAATCGACGTGCTTAACCAACCGATGCCTACAGACAGTCGCTGTTAGCTTCCAATCTCCCGCGATGGAGGTCCCAAAAGTCTTTCTTACCTGCATAGACAACCAATTTGGTCACAACCTCCACGTCGTACCTCACCCGCGGCCTGACTAACCTCGAGAACATCTCCGTCTCACCAAGCCCATCCCCCTTCACTGCATACACATCCACCTTCCCATCCTCGCCCGTCCGCGAAACGAGCACCTCGCCCTCTCCCATCATGCTCTCGTACTGCTTCAGTAGACTCTGCCTCGACTCGTTCGCCTTATTGGCCTCCTCGTGGCTGCCACTCTTCTCCTTCAAATCCGTAAGACTTGACTTGCTCCTCAAGCTCCCATTGCTCCCGATGCTCTCCCTCCTCCTCCTCTCACGATACGCGAGCGTCTCATACGCATCAGCTGCGCTCTGCGGACCGACGGACACGGATCTGCCGCGGCTGTTGGGGTGGCGCATACTCTCCACCACGCGAGGCAAATCGGAGACAGCGGGGAAAACATTATCGAGACGCAGCTTCGGCGACACCGTCTCATACTGAGAGGCGGGCTTGAAGAAGCGTCTCGGCAGGATCCAGCCGGCACGCGTGATGATGCGGAAAATGTGCGGCAGGAACTTGAGCAGCGCCGGCTTCGTGACCTCCCTCCAGGCGAAAATAATGGCGACGCCGAGGACGAGCCGCGCGACGAGGACGTACCAGGAGAGTTTCGAGACGTCCATGGATTGGAGGCCGTACGCGTGGCCGATGAATGGATCCCAGGCCGTCCGACCATAGGTCCACGTGCCGCACTCGAGGCCGATGACGACGCCGGCGAAGGCGACGCTGTCGTCGAAGCAGGGACAGTCGTCGGCGGGCTCGGGGTGTATGCGGACCAGGGCAATGACGATTAGAATGGCGACGAGTGGCGCGAACCACGAGCTATTGTACATGTACAGATCTAACGCGGGGCCGTAGTAGAACTCTACTACGCCGATGAAAAGGCCAAGAATCGAACCGAAGATTACGTCTAGGAACCCGTGCATGCCGCAGTAAAGCCGACCAATGACGATGGAAAACGCGTAAAAGTAGGCCAGGAATTCGAGGCCCGTCTTCGTGCCTTCGGAGAGGGCATTTTCGGGGTCTCGGAGGAGGAGGATGGCGTACGCAGCTACGGAAACGGCATTGGCGCTATGAGTTGACGGGAAGCCGTATTCTAAGGCGGCATATCCGGTCATGGTAATTCGGTGTAGGGGAGGAGATAAGGGTCGGGGAAGCGAAAGCATGTCTTTTATAAAACCGGTGAAGAAGACGCCTGACGCGAGGACATGGACGAGTCTAAACACTGTCAGACAACCACTAACAGCATGGGGAGCAACATCTACTCACGCCTTTCCATACGACGCATAGCCGCACCAAAACAGTAGAGGAAGGCCGACCATGTAGAACGTATGAGTACCAAGGTTCGCGGTAATGGCAAAGTAGCTATCAAGGAGCGGCGTTCGAACTGCGCCCTGGAAATAGGCTAGGTATGGCGTCTCCCACCGAATGATGGGGAGGAGGAACTGCCGAACGGCATACCGCCAGGAAGGAAGCGCCCTTTTGTCTGCGCGATTCTTGTCAGCCAAAGAACATTGAACACTCAGATAAGACGCTGCTGCCCCTCGGACGGCCACTCCTTCAGGTGCCCGCCTGCCCGTCTGCCACACACAGATTCTCCCCGTATAAGCAGCAAGGTCTTTAACGAAGACGTACAGTGGTCTAAACTCCTCAATCCCGCATCCGGCGCCGTGCGCACATCGCCATCCTTCTTCGACGCAGGGGCAACATCTTCAATTGTCGCGATCTTGTCGAGCGCTCCCGGCGCTGAATGCGGGACGGGGACGGCGAGAGTCATGAGTGGAGAGCCGATAACATTCACGGTTCGTCGTCGGGAGAACTAGCGATTCGTGCCAGGAGAAAGGGGTCGCACATTCGAGGAGGCCGAGGCGCGGAGGAGTCGAATTGGGGGGGAATTGGGGAGAGGGGAGGGTGGGTGCGGGATGCAATGTAGCTGATGAAGTATTGTATATTACAAGTCGAGATTGAACAAATCTGCATGTACAATTGTACGGTTGAGATTCGTATTGCTGCGTAATAATCGATGTTTTCCGCGTGTTTCGTTTCATGCTTCGCTCTTCGCTCCCGCCAAGGAAACAAAGTTCCCTCGGCTGAGCACCGAGGCTTCATTTGATGTGCTGTTAGTGACCAAGCACTAATAATTTGGGGCCCTCGCCCAGCGTTCCCACAGTGTGTTACAGTGTCTTGTCAAGTGCTGAACCCCTGAAAAACGGCCCCGCCAGCTGAATTCGGCCACACAGCGACGCCCTGTGACGCCACCGTTCGAGCTGCACCCACCAAAATCAAATTGAATGGAGCGAATGGGTTGATTGATCGATCCATCGATCCTTCCATAAAGTAAGTTCATAGCATCGAAGCTTGTGATATTCGTAGTTCAGTCCACTTCCTTGCAGACTCCAGCACATCACAGCACCACAGCACAGCACCACAGCACAGCACAGCACGTCATATGCAAAGAACACCAACAACATTGATGCTTTCGTTCGATTAGCTCACCCCCCCAATACCGTCATCATCTCACCATCTCTACCCCTATCAAGACAGTCCCGAGTTAATTCTCTCACCCAATCGCAGCCAGCCCAATTACCATCATCCTCATGGCCTCCGTCCGTGCCGCCGCCTCCCTAGCGTCAAAGTCCTTCCGTCCCACAATCTCCCTCCATGGCCGCCACTGCCTAATCACCGGAGGCTCCGGGGCCCTCGGCGCCTCCATAGCCGCCGACATGGCTCGCGCTGGTGCCCGCGTCACGCTTCTCGGCCGAAACGAAGACAAGCTCCAGGCGGCCCTGCAGGCTGTGGTCTCAGGCGCCTCCGAAAATCTAGAAACGGACTCGACTGGAAACCGTAAGAGCGTAGATCAGACGGCTAGCAGTGGGAGTGGCCATAGATACCTTGTCGTAGGTCGTGAAGGCGGTGAGGTTAAGGATATCATTGCTGTCAGTTGAGCTCCGTCCTTCTTGTAGATCTATCTGCCCGCCCTAGTCGGGAGCAAGTAGCTAAACCGTTCTTGAGCTGCTCTAATGCTCTTGTATAGGCTGAACGAAAGATCGATGTCCTCGTAAACGCGGCTGGAATACCCCAGTCTAGCCTCCTCTTCAAAACAGACTACGATGAAATCGAACGTCTCCTCGAATCTAACCTCTCACTCACCATCAAAGCCTGCAAGGCGGCGAGTCGACCCTTGATGAGAGCCGCACCTGATTGTAAGTCAAGACTACCAGAAAAGAAGAGCAAAACAGTCAACACAATTTGAATACATTGTAGAAAAAAAAAGCTAAACTCGATCTCAAAACAATAGCCTGCATCATCAACATGGCGAGTGTCCTCGGCACACATGGCGGCCGCGGTTCCTCCGTCTACGCCGCCTCCAAAGCCGGCATTATAGGCAAGTTCCACTAGGACCTCGGGATCAACACACCACAGCTTGTCAAACTCACACTAATCATGCCTTCCTCTGACTTTCCAGGTCTAACTAGATCTCTGGCCGCAGAGCTAGGTCCCCTGGGCATCCGAGTCAACTGCCTAGTGCCTGGTTACATCCAAGCCGGAATGACTGAATGTAAGCGGAACAGACTTCCTCCTTGCCTTCTTCTTCACACATCAGCCCCTCCTTTGCCTCTTGCCGTATGCATTTCTGAAAACTAAACCGTTGCCGTACACGTTTCCCTTTCTCGCCCTCTCAATTCCCTTCTCCTGTTGTACAGGTCTATTAATATACACATGATTCCACAAAAAATGCAGCTGTAGGAAACATCCCCATCAAACCAGAGCAGATTCCTCTCGGTAGATATGGCCACCCTAGCGAGGTAGCACACGCTGCCGTATTCCTAGCGACGAACCGCTATGCAAACAACTGTATCCTCAACATCGACGGCGGATTGAGCGTTGGTCTCGTGTGAGCCTATCTCAAGGCCGTTCTTTTTTTTTCTTTTCTTGATAAAAAAATTGCGTCTCTTTCCAATCAGTCGTCGATCAAGATCGCGCCCTCATCCTCGATAATAACGACATCGTCGTCTGGTACGTCCACTTGAGACGTCTTGGCCTTTTTAACCTCCAGTACATCGTCGTCATCATCAGGGCGGGCACGCTTGAGTGACTTCGCCGCCTCGGGCTTGGTCGCATGAACTCCATTGGCACCAGACTTTCCGTTAGTTGTCACGGCTTCTGGAGGCGGCTCTGCCCTGGGTTTCCTGGGAATGGTTGGAGCTTGGTCCGTGGCGATACCCTTGATTGGCTTTTCATCGGGTTCTTTCCTGTTACAAGAGAATCGGTTATTAGCTTGTGAATCAAAAGGGGTCGCGCTTCGATAAGTAGGTTAGGGGAGTGGGAGGTAGGCATACAAATCTTGGATATTGACCAAGACATTTACGAAGGGGTCATCCTCATCCTCGTCAACAATCGTTAAGAACGAGTCCTTGTGGATACCTGCTTATGCATTAGACTAGTAGCTCACGCCAAAAGAATAAAAAGGGGAGAAAAAAAGAGCACATACCAAGCTCGCTCAGCTTCTTGTTGAGGTTTTCCGTCTCATCAACATCATAGAGGATGCCAACTTCATTGCTGACGATGAACTCCTTGTCACCATAACCCAACCCGAGCCTCACAAAGTCCTCCACGAGATCGTTGAGGGTCGCTCGCGTCATGTCAACATAGGCGCTCGTCTGATAAGTGCCGCATACTGGGCAGTTGGGATTTGGCGCGCGAGATCTGTCACTCGCAAGGAGCCGGGCGGAAGCGAAAGGCGTTAAGAAGACCTGAAAAGCGACTCGTTAGTTAGAGAAACAAGACAACGACAACCGTGTCCGGTACTACTAACCTCCTTGACTTGATCATATTCTCCCTTGAGAACCTTGAACGCTTGTAGTACACACAGTCCAGCAACAATGGCATTCGTTGTCGCAATCGCAGGAATAATATTTCCTGCCATTTGTTTGATATCGAACCGCGATTTCCGGTCAATGCCAAAGAGAGTTGACCGGATATTGGCACTCGCCGCCACGAAATCAAGCGTGTCCACATCATCCTTGTCAAAGGTGATGATAGGCTCAGGGTCATCGGGCTTCCTGTTCTTTTTCATCTCTAGAACTCGCTTGCTGAGCCGGTCCAAACTGTCCTGGAATACCACCAAGCTCTCTTCTAGAGTCCACACCTTCTGGCCGTCGTGGAGGAGCGAGTCCTTCACGGCGAGCGCATCCGAGGCCTTGCTCATAAGATCGTCGTACTTTATCGCGTCCGGGGCCTTTCGAGACTTCCACATGTCCTCCATGGAGCGTAGCCTTTCGATGTCTGTGTAGAAAACCTTGTCAAAGAGCATCTGGGGGAATTCCGCAGTGCCAACAGAGTTTCGGATCTTTCGAAGCGCCGCCGCCTCCCTCCTCAGCTCTTCAATTTCTTGCGCTAAACGTCTCTGTTAGGACACGACGCATGATTGCAGCGAGATGGCTTAAAACATACCATTATCAGCATCCACTGAGTGGTCGAATGCGGACTCATCCTCGCTAGTACCGAATATCTCACTAAATAGGTGGGAAACGTTAATGAAATTTTCCACGAGAACTTTTGATGACTCCCGCTTTCGCAAAAACTTACTTCAGAAGATAGCTTTTGCCCCACACGATACAATGGATGGGCTGGCTGGGTGTGCTGCGAATGGTGCAAACCGGAAACGACTTGGGAGTGTCCTTGGGGCTGCAGTCATAGCAAGCAGTCACGCCCTTCTTAATGACCTGAACCTGCCCGTTGAACCCCGTCGTGCCGCTCTCGATCAGCGGTACGTCTGCAGCAAGGCACATCTTGTTGACGTGGCGCCGCGCATCAAGGTTGTCGAGCGCATTGAACACCAGATTGAATCCCCGAAACCATTCCACTCCGAATTGGCTGTCTTTGATATTTGCGTGGTATGCGGTGATCTGTGCATCGGGGTTGAATTTTTGTGCGACTTCCTTCGCAACCTACGTAAATGACCTAGTCAATATTCCGAGCTGGATGCGGGACGTTACGGATCGCATTGTGGCGTACCAGAGACTTCGATTTCTTGATATGCTCATGTCTGAAGAGGAATTGTCGGTTCAGGTTCGAGAGATCGATTGTGTCGAGGTCGACGATATGGACGTCCCGGAACCCGCTGAGGACTAGGTTCTTCAGGAGCTCGCATCCGATTCCGCCGGCTCCAACCATGAGAATTCTCGACTGTCACGAGAAAGTCAGCACTCTCTGAGACCCCAAGGCAGCTGTGCGATCAGGCAAGGGGATTCGTTCGGGATGACGCTGGAAGGGCCGAATGCTCAATGAGGCGCTCGTGAGTGAGAATGACGGTCTGCCACGTTCAACTCCACGATTATAGGCGCCGTAGTGTCTGTGGGGTCCAGCCGAAAATGGTATCGATCAAACATAGACGTGCATACCTTATTGAGCCTATCGTTCAGGCTTGCGCCCAGCGTTTTCTGGTTGTAACTATCACGAGTCGCGGCCATCCTGATCGCGATTTGGCGCCAGCCGATCGATGTCAACTCAGGGGAAGAGAACCATCCGGGGGCGGGGAATGCTCTAACTAGGCGTGGGGGCCAATCGTATGCAGGCGAAAACGTTGGGAGGCAAAAGGTGGGAAGAAGTGGGCGAGAATGTTTGCAGTTGGACGTGCGACGCGGCGAGGCGAGGCGAGGCTACAATCAGGATGGGGAAGATTTAAAAGTCGATCAATGGATTTCGACATTGGAGCGTGACCTTGGAGTGACTTTGGTGGGGCGCTTTTGGCTCTGGGCTAAAGCGGAAGTTCTGGAAACAGGCCTAGTACCGAACTTGTCACGCCTGTGTCATCACTGCCTGCCCATGCACTCAATGCATTAAGAAGGAACACTGAAGGCAGTCCCTGAAGAAGGTTCAAGTTCCAACGCTGATGTGCATTCAAAAATTCGCGCCCCGGCGTCTGCCTCTCAATGCCAGGCAGCTCATTCCAACTACGAAGTACTTCGTACATACGAAGTATTCCCCCCATCTTCTCCCAGCCAGGCTGCATTAATCATGACATGGAACAGAGAACAGAGAACTCTGGTGCGACGCCATTTTCTCATGCATGTGTCCGGAACTGTTCTTCATCAGCCCATGCCCGTCCACGGCAACAATTAGACCAGCAAATATTGATAATATGCCATTAAAAGGATCGCAATATCATTCCCTCTTACCCAACAAATCTACCCTTGTCTGCTCAGTTCAATTCAATCGTGAAACAGAACTTGTACCGCAAGATGGAAGCTTACGTAAAGACGAGATTGCGTTCTAAGGGAAGGAGGGAGGCGGTAGACTGTTTGCCATTCCAGCGAACTAAGGAGATATTGACCGACTATCGACACAATCGAGGAAAAAGTTTGTCTCTGGGTCTCTTGTTTCTCTTTTCCGTGCTCGGTAGAACCGTACAAGGGGGAGAAGTCGGCCTGTAAAACTCCCATACGGCTCTCTTCCGTTTCGGTTCTTTCGCGGTGCCCCTCGAGCCTGCAAGCCACCATGTCCGACGACGAGGCCGATCCCGAACTCCTGGAACTCCTGCGCCAACATCTCCAGGGACAATTGAAAGTTGATGATGAGCCTGATACCGGCGTTCTGGAAGGCGCCGAGTATGTCTATGACAACTCAATTGACGTTGCCATCGATATGCGGGCGAGCAAGGCAGCGGCAGTCACCATTTACCACTTGATGAAGCAAAAGGGGTACTCTACGTCGACGTGGTCAGAGCATGAACTTCACCCAAAAACCAAGGATGAAAGTACCCTAGCTTTCATCTTTACTATGGATCTCCTAAACTTCTCATTCTGGTCAGAGCTGCCTGATGAGGAGAGATTCGCCGTCGAATATCGTGGTCAGACCTGGACAGGCTACTGGAGTCTTGTCGCATCTTTACAGAGAGCTCTTGAAGAAGGTTAGCATTTCATAGATTAATACGATCTGCTATCTCACGGATCTTAAAGAAGCATCCTAACATTTTCTTTCTCAGGAATTCCTATCACAAGCTCGGACTTTTGGCAAAGTGAAGACGAATGCACTCTCGAAGTTCTGAAGCATGTCTTTCGATCGACTACTGAAGAAGAGATGCCAATGATTGAGGAGCGCCTTGCTTGTCTACGTGAGGCCGGAAAGGTTCTATACGAGGTACAATAGAATCTCCACTTAGTTGTGTTCCTCTTTTTTTTGAAAAGTCGAAGTCATTTATGGTCTTGCAAGTCAGCGCGAGTTACTACTAACTTTGTTGTTTGGCAGAATTACGGATGCAGTTTGGAGGAGCTCATCTGGTCCGCAAACGGCTCCGCCGCTGCCCTCGTGAATATACTCGCCCGTGACTTCTCTTGCTTCCGCGATGAGTTCACTTTTGAGGGGCGGCGACGTCCGGTCCGCTTTCTTAAGCGTGCCCAAATCTTCGTTGCTGATGTGTGGGCTTGTTTCGACGGCCAGGACTACGGCGACTTTTATGACATTGACAAGATCACAATGTTTGCCGACTATAGAGTACCGCAGATCCTGAATGCTATGGGCTGCTTGTACTACAGCCCCTCTCTTGTCTCATCCATCAAGCAGGGCAAGATGATTGGCTCTGGTACCTATTGGGAGCTGCAAATTCGGGGTACGTTGAGAAAGGCCCTCCTCTTCTAAGACACGTTTGCGAAATACCATGTGTTGTATTAATTCTCCATTAGGATGCAGTATATGGTGCGTTGAATTGATTAGGAGGGAAATCTTGAGGAACCATCCCGACGCCCAGGTCAACGCAATTTTGATCGACTTTTTCTTATATGATACCATCAAAGAGCGGGAACAAAAGGGAGAGGAGGGGCTGTTGATACATCACAGGACTAGAAGCATCTGGTACTAGAGTGCATACAGAAAATTCAGTGTAGAGATAGACAGCACTAGAGGCGAACCGAGTTTTTTTTTCTTCGTTTCCAGTATTACATCGCGAATTGATTCGAAAGCAATCGCTCTGCAAGAAAACAAGCACATAAATACGAGGGGTTCAAGAGTGACACGCTCGGTCTGAATAGAAAATCCCTCAAGCCAAACGCCTTGACACCAGCCGTTTCCACCCTATCATCACAAAAAAAGAAAGAAAAAAAATGAGATTGTCGCAAAGCAGAGCAAAGCGGCTCACACTCCAGCGGCAGTGTGGCTCATGATTTCATCCATCGATGATACCTCTATCTTGGCCATGGGATGTTTCTTGTGCTCCTTCATAAGGACAGCAAGAACTTCGATGGGTGGGTTAAGACCAAGCCTTTCCGCACGCTTCCAGCGCTTGGTCCGGTCTATACCAATGCTCGGCTAGAGAAAGTTAGCCCCTAAAATGCGATGCCGACTTGCGCATTACCCAACACGAAATAACAAAGAAAATGAAGGAATGGAACAAGTACTTACTCCATACTGTGATGAAACGTCAAAGTATCGCAAAATCTTCTCGTAAACGGTCAGGTCCTCCTGGTGTACCGGCATCGCAAGCCTGGCGCTCGTAATTCCAGACCAATACTTTCTAATCTCAGCATCCGTCGTTTTCTCCGCCAGCAGCTCGAACTCCCCCATCTCCGCTTCCGCCGGTTCGGGAGCAGCACTAACTTGTTCAACGACATCTTCGCCTTCCTTGGGTGTTTCCTCTTCGCTCTCTTCAGCAGGAGTCTCTTCGATCTCCTCCTCCTCTTCTTCCTCCTTGGAGGGGGTTCTCACCTCCGCCTTCTTGGGCGCGGCGGGTTCGGAGAGCGCAGCTTTCTTCACATCCTTGGGGACGGCCTTGGTGACTCGGCTAGCAAAGCTAATGGTCGACTGGCCCTTTTCGGGTCCGGGTCTGGCACGACTACCACCAGTTGATCGACGGGTGACGGGCATTGTGAATTTATGTGAATGATGTCAATGAAGAGGGGTAGTGAAAATCAGCTGAGTGAAGGAGTATTAATGATTTGAGAATAGTAGGTTGGTGATGCAGCAATGTTTCATGTGGGGAAGTACTACATAAACAATGGAATCGGCTCAATTCTTAGAGTATATCCCAGATATTTCGATAAGGTTGAGGTTTTGAGTGAATCCATATTACACACAGATTCTGAGACGGTGGTAAGACGGACAAATGATATCAAGGCAATTTTGGCAGGGCAACGCGTGCCTGGAGCGAGATCACGTGAGTGCCATCCTCATTCATCTTCACAAGACAGCATCCAGTTTCCATCCAGACTGGATGGCTGAAATGTAAGGTCTTTTTTATCTATTCCGAATGAAAAAAAAAAACCAGGATATCTCATTCCCACAAATAACTAAACTCCAGTAGCTTCCCTGTAGAACGAAAGGCTCCGGTTGGACCCCGCCGTACAAAAGAACTCGCTCCTACCCGTTTTTGGCAACCACTTCACAGACCACAATGGCTTATCCGTCTCGCTGTGGGTAGCGACGCAGACCTTCCGCTCAACGGACCAGACCTTGGCCTTGCCATCCATAGCTCCACTAAGGAGATACTCGCCGCTGTCATTCCAGTCGACAGACGTTACCCACGCGGAATGGCCCGTGAGGTTGCCCACATGTTCCCCGTGCTGCATGTCGTAGAGGGCTATGACGGCGGAATCTCCCGCAGCCGCGAGTCTTGTAGAGCCAGGTGAGAAGGCGATGGTCCGGATAGCTTTCGCCAGGCCTGTGCCAACTTAGCCAATCTGCGCAGACCCTTATCGAAAACAGGGCTCGCTACTCGAAGAGGGGGGCAGGAGACGTACCTGTTAATGAATATACAAGCCTTCCTGTATCGTTGTTGAAGACGTAGACGGTGCCATTCTGATGTCCACTGGCTGTGTACTTGCCATTGCCGCTCAAATCCACACACATTCCAAAGCTACCCGAGTTGCCACTACCCGTCTCGTACTCCCGAATAATCTTTGGGCTATTCTTATCAAATATGTCCCAGACAATGACTTTTCCGTCCCTGGTCGTGGTAGCCAGGTATTGACCATTCTCATTGAGAGCGATAGCCCATATGGATGCGTCCTTCACCGCGCCCTTGGGAATCTCGGAGTGTGGGGTCCACTCGCTAGAGTCGGGGCCGAGACTCCATACTTTAATCTCGCCACCAAACCCGGCGCTCGCAGCTACTTTGCCGTTGCGGGATGTGCAGAGGTGATGGCAGCCTAGTGGGTGGGCGGCGCTGATGGTCTGGGTGAGTGAGAAGGTGGGTGAGGTGGTCTCGTGGACGTTGATGCTGGAGGAGCCGCTGGCTGAGAGGATAGCCTTGGGAGTTGTCGCAAGGGCGAATATGTCGGTAAGATGGGCTGGGGATGGTCAGCGATGCGATGAAGGGCAGGGCGGCCGCATGCTTCACTTCGGGGAATGGAGTGGGGAGCTAGGTTGATGATGCTTACCATTGTCCACGGTATGGACGGTGAGGTATTGTTTTGACTAAATATATAAATTAGCGACGATTAATTGGGAATTTTTCCATAAGACTGCGGGATAAATACCATGACTGCTACTCCACGTATTACTCTGGATACGTCGAGAATGGTGAGCACAGGAGGAAGCTGGCGATGTGTGAGGGTGTGTTGAGAATGTTGAAATGTCAGTTCATGGTGGGGTTAATATTGATCTAGCTGCCCCCCAAAACTTACCTCGACACACCCTCAATTGTTCTGGCGAATTTCCCAAACTGCTGTACACCTACGAACACGCAACCAATTTGTGTTATTCTCTTCTTTTTGCATATGTATCGATTAATGATATTGAGCGCAGGACATTACCAAGCGTTCTGTTGCGACCCTCCTGCTTGCATCCGATAATCAACAATGGATAAGGCTATCCAGGACAAGAGAAGGATCGGCTGCGATTGCACCAGTCATCGATCTTATGAGGCAACGAAGACGTCTGTCCCAGAGTCCGAGAGGAGGCCACTCCCTTAAAATATTAGAAACAGTCGTGTGGCGTGTATTCTCCCTTGGTCAAGAGGCGTGTAACCGGACGAACTGCTCTTAAAAAACCAGTTGTATATCGTTCACGCCGGGAGGAGCACCGATGCATGGCACGACAACATTATACTGAGACGCAAAAGAGATAGTGTTACATTGATTATATGCCCAAAACGCCAATGATGTACACCAGTGTCTACAATGGGGAAGTGATGCGGGATCAACATCTATACACAAGAGCTTCGGCGGGCTCTGATCCTCCACATAACACCATCAAACAAACTTCCCAGACGAGTTATCTTCCTTCCATACTTGATGTATCCCTGGGATATGTTAGTCGATTGTTTCATACAAAGACTCGAAGGCATATACGACATACTCTCCATGCAATGGGGGCACAGTCGGTGCATGCGCTTCGTCTGACCACACCCCGGACACCTGCACAGCGAATTGACGTCCTTCAACGCCTTGCCAGCCATCTGTCGGTGCCTCTTCTTCGAGTGGGAAGTCTTCTTCTTGGGGACGGCACGAAGGATGGATTCCCATATGTCGCCGAGTAAGGAGGGAAGGCTGAGCTGGATGCCAGGAATACCGATTGAGAGGGAAGGAAGGAGAGGGTGCGTGACCTCCTGGGAGTAGACGGTGGCCCATCGGGAGGAGGCGAGTATTATCGGGGCCGAGACTCGAGGGAGTAGCATGGACGCGAGGCTGGGAGCCATTCGCAGTTGATGCGCCGCTGCGACAGCCATGGTTGTGTAGATCGACCCTGGACGAAGCGAGGACTGGTGATGGAAGGCGAGGAATTGCGGCGGGCCTGAGGGCTGTGTTCGTTACACCGCTCGTCTAGACTTCGAATCAGTCGGGCTTTCGACTTCGGCGTCGTGTTGGTAGGAACGGGTTTCGCTACGACGCTTGTAACCTCGAGGACACTGATTTGATGGCAAGCTTGATACTGCTCGCTCGTAGCATGCTCACTTTTCACGCCATGGGCTCAAAATTATTTCCACACCCGAACTTCATCCGACGGTACTTGGGTACTTACAACTCAGTCCTTCGCCGGAGTACCCCAGTACTTTTCTGTACTTCGTAGAATTGCGGTCCAGGAGAAGGAGCCAATCATCGAGCAAGATGTGCACAGACCAGTGGCAGACCAATTGGCAGTTGCGACTGGGCCCCTTTCCCCCTTTCCCCTTCCCTAGCCCCCCTGGCTCTGGGCTGCCAATCCCCAGCCCAAATAACAGGCTGGAAAATTATTGCAGGTGGCAGGTGCGCTCTGCTAAATGAATCTCCTAATCGTACGGACCAGCAGTGGAAAGTATCATTTCTAACCGTTTGAAACAAACTCTCTCGGCCCCCCGTTCATCTGATCTACCTCTTTTTGCTGTCCTCACGGTATCTGCCCATCTCCAGCCCATACTGCTGTAACAGTTTGTTTGGCAATTGCAGCTTTTCCCCATAAGATAACTTCATCGTCAACTTCCCATAATATAGAGCTCGAGTCTCTCTGACCTGTTAACCTTTATCTCCCCTGACCGACAAACACGCCCCCTTCTCTCAATTCGTTTCGCCCCGGACGGACTCCGAATATCAACAATGGCCTCCACAACCATCTACCCCAAGAGCCATGTCGGTTTTGACAGCATCACATCCCAGATCGAGCGCAAGCTCTTGAAACGTGGCTTCCAGTTCAACGTCATCTGCGTTGGTATGGCTTCATTCCCTTGGTCCCTACCCTGCGTTGTGTAGTAGCCACGTTCGCGTTGCTCTCTATCATCGACCTATCTCGAGGTGCCATCATCCTGCCGCCATCGATCAGGTTACTAACTGTTTCGTTCTGTGTTTAGGCCAGACTGGTCTCGGAAAGTCCACTCTCATCAACACCATGTTCGCGTCTCACCTTATTGACTCCAAGGGACGCATGCTCCCCGACGAGCCCGTCCGAACCACTACCGAGATCCACTCCGTATCCCACATTATTGAGGAGAACGGCGTGCGCCTCCGACTTAACATTGTTGACACTCCCGGATACGGCGATCTCGTTAACAACGACCGCTGCTGGGATCCCATCGTCAAGTATATCAAGGATCAGCACTCTGCCTACCTCCGCAAGGAGCTCACTGCCCAGCGTGAACGATACATCCAGGACACCCGTATCCACTGCTGCCTCTTCTTCATCCAGCCCTCTGGCCACTCGCTGAAGCCTATTGATATCGTTGTCTTGAAGAAGCTCTCCGATGTCGTCAACGTTGTCCCCGTCATTGCCAAGTCCGACAGCTTGACGCTCGAGGAGCGCCAGGAGTTCAAGGAGCGCATCAAGGAGGAGTTTGCCTTCCACAACCTGAAGATGTACCCCTATGACAATGAGGAGTTCGATGATGAGGAGCGTGCTATGAACGCCCAGATCAAGGTATGTTAAACATTGTTGGCGCAAACCCATCGTACAAGAAGTTGAAGATGTCTGACTTAAAAACCTTTGCAGAGCCTTATTCCCTTCGCCGTTGTCGGTTCCGAGAAGTCCATTATTGTCAACGGCAAGCAGGTTAGGGGCCGACAGAACCGATGGGGCGTTATCAACGTCGAGGATGAGAACCACTGCGAATTCGTCTACCTCCGCAACTTCCTCCTCCGCACCCACCTCCAAGATCTTATCGAGACCACTTCTCAGATCCACTACGAGACCTTCCGCGCCAAGCAGCTCCTTGCCCTCAAGGAGAACTCGGCGCATAGCGCTGGTAGCCGGCCAATCAGCCCGGCGGCTGACCGTGAGCTCAGCCGGAACTCACAACGGATGACAATGAACGGGTACTAAGTTCGGCGCACAGTTTGATATTCACCAACTCCTTCCCGGCCTTGAAAGGGCTCCGGAGTTGAGGGTTACATTGATGTCAGCCATCTGCCCTTATGAACCCTTGATTAAAAGCTGTCATGGATTTTATAGCGAAGCGAACCCTTCCCGAGACAAAAATTTTTCGTCGATTCTACAATATACCTGCCGCGTTATTTCACCCTACCCGTGGAAGAGACTTGGGAAACGGCAAATTGAGGATGATCACCGGTGTCTTATGTCCTGGCGCTGGTGAGGTATCGAAAATGGGTATAGAGTCTAATTGGAGGAGCCAGTTGTGGCCTCGATCATTCTTGTTGGGCGTCTGAAGGTTTCTTTTTGGATTTGCACTTCGAATGAACGAGGTGCTTCTCTCCCACGCGCCCTCTCTTGTTTTGTTACTTTGTTATCCCCGAGTCCCCAAGGTTCTTCTGCGTTTCTTTCTTCTTTTTTATTTGGTTTTCCTGTCCCCTATTACGAAGGAGAGGCTGCTCGCTATTTTTCTTATGTTTTAATTATTTCGGTTACCCCCTCGTGCTCTAATCCAGAGTCCGCTTCGATACCTAGTCAACGCAGTAACTTTTTTTTCCCTTGTTTTTATTAAAAAGAATATGCAAGCGCTCTCTAGTATAAAGTGACTGTCTATCTGCTTTCGACCAAAGGAGTCTTGACACTATAAGCGTCGCTTCTCGCGTTATCACCTATAGATTCCTACATCGCCTCGTTTGTTCCCCGTGTATTATTCAAAAACCCAATTCCGTTTAATTCGTCCACCATTTTTGTTCATATCTTCATATGCCTTCTACGCCGACTTGTAGATGAAGTCGTCAAGCTGCTTGTAGGCCGTCTCGAGATCGTCGTTGACGATGATGATGTCGTGGACACCAGGAGTTTTGGAGTACTCGAGCTCACGCTTGGCCTGGGTCAGGCGCTTCTGCACGCTCTCCTCGGTCTCGGTGCCGCGGCCGCGAAGGCGCTTCTCGAGGATTTCTTCGGAGGGGGGCGCGACGAAGACGTAGCGGGCGGAGATGTCGGAGTTTTTGATTTGCTTGACGCCCTGTTGTGTGGAATGCCTATTAGTTCTTCTCTTTTACGCATCATCTGATGTCGTAGCCGCGGGTAGTGACCGAAGAAATAGAAGAAAGAGAAAAAAAAAGTAGCATACCTCCATCTCAATATCCAAGACCACAACCTTACCCTTCGCGCTCTGCTCCTCAATGGTCATCTTACTCGTGCCGTACCGGTTCCCGCTAAACTTGGCATGCTCTACGAAGCCGTTGGCGTCGATGAGATCCTCAAAGTCCTTCATGGGGACGAAGTGGTAGTGGACGCCATGGACCTCGCCGGAGCGGGGGCCCCTCGTGGTGTGGGAGACGGAGAAGGCGAAGACGTTGGGGTGGCGGGCGAAGAGGAGCTGGAGGAGGGTGCCTTTTCCGACGCCCGAGGGGCCGGAGACGACGATGGGGCGGGTGTCGGCCGGGAGGTCTGAGAGATTGTTGGTTTTTTGCGGTTAGCATTGGAGTTTGATAGTGGGATGGCTTTCGGTCGAGGGGGTGGGCGGTTCAAACGACTTACTCGACATGCTGGAGAAGCGACGGATTGGACTTTTGGGAATCGTCTGGATGCCGGCGCGAGAGAAGGTGGTGTAGAAAAGGCGGGAGGAGCGGAGGGGCATAAGGGACGGGGTTGAGGGTTTTTGAGATGTTGCGCGGGTGTTGCGTGAGAGGAGGTCAATAATAGGTGTGGGATTTCGCGATGGTTCGGATCGATGACCACTAGTGCCTTGCATCAGTGCCTCACCATTAAAGCGTCTGGACCAAGGCTGCCCCGCCAAACCACAAAGCCAAATTCTTCTCCACCTTAGTCGCTTCTCACATTGATCAATATCAATGATCACTATTATCTCGAGTCCTGCGCTACATTCCATTGCCAGCTACCATGCAGCGAACTCCATCGAAACTTGATGCATTCTACGCAACCCCAGCAAACCCCGAATCAACCATCTAATTCCACCAGCATATCTTAATGATTAGCTCGAATGATCGCAGGTCTGTGGGAGCTATCATGTCTAGCATGTTCGGGCAAAGTTCTAATGCCTTTGCATCTACTTCCTACGCCCAGCCACTGTCACCTCGCTCGTCATTCATCCAAACCGACTATTCCCGGGCGGCGACTGCAGTGAGGGCTCCATGCATTGACTGAGGGGCCTCCTACACGACAGCCAACAGAGTAGCAGACTGCGCCGGTGACTTCTGTTTCAGAACTACAATCCAGAAACCGATTCTCGTTGTCCCCTTTCGAGGAGCCAATTTCTGCCCCGTAACCGTCGCTGAGAACATTGGGGTTCCCAGTCCTCTGTAAAAATGGCGGCGATGCCCTCCTCGTCCCCTTGTCGCTATCTTTGACCCGTTTCGTGCTAAGACCTCCATTACCAACACCCATAATAGACTACAGTTTATCTAGACCGAGGTTTTCTAACTGTAGCTGATACTCTTTGTCATTCTGTTCCTCCCCATTCACCCTGCACGTTTCCGAAGCATCTGTCGGTACCTATCAGCTGCTAATTGTTGGATACTCTTTGACAAGAGATCGCGGAAATCCTCCAAGTCGAAAGAGACCGTTCCATTACGACCTTCGAGATCGAGGAATCTCTGAAGGGGAGTCTCTAGTCGGGCATTAGCAGGCGGTAAGAGGTCCCTGCGATTACCAGACCGGTTTGCCTTGCCATTGTCGCCCCGGACCCACGTCTCGGCGGAAAACTTAACGGATCCTTCCCATCCATTGGTGCATTGGTGCCCCATGTAGACAGCAGGCCCATCCTGTGTCCGGAGAATAACATCTCTGGGAAGAATCTCGAGCGGGTTGGAGGGAATGCCAGGCTAGACGAGGTCGCTATCGGTGGAGATCGGACACTGATAGGCCGGATGCTTGATCATCTTGATCGTAACAACCATCTCGACATCAGGCAGACCTTCTAGTCAGAGCCTTACGTCTTCGGTGCGCTTGAAATGGGCATCCTTTTCTAACCAAGATTTAAACGCCTCGAAGGGCCCATCGAGGCGAGAGGCGCAAGATCATCCCGATCTGTGGTCAACATGGCAATGCCCCGGCCGGCAGCACTACTGCCACTAAGTCTCGGGTATCCGCGAAAGTAACCGCATCAGCCTGCCATGTTCCTGGGAGGGAGACTAGCTGGTACTCCGCGTTTTTGTTGCTAGGGGTAGAGGAAGAAGGCTCTCTTGGTGCAGAGGACTGGCTTTGGGTAAAGAGAATCGAAGATCCCTTCGTAGGCTGATCTGTTTGATGTGACTCAGGAACCGTGCAGGGATATGAGAGAAGGTAGGGCTAATCGCGAGCTCCTTCCGAGGTGAGTTAACCACCGACGAGTGCAGACTCTGGACATGTGAATGAGTCTCAGTAAGATCAAGTTTCTGAACCGCTTCAGTCTTTTCCTCGATGAGAAGTGGCGAAGGTGGTCTTTCCTTTGTCCTCCGGAGTAATTATATCACTTGTTGGCACAATTCCTTCATGATGTCGACGACCATAAACACAATACTGCCCTGTAATGCGCCAAGGATTTCATCTTGTCTTGGCCGTTGGTGATGGCTCTTATGACGGGACGAGAATAACTATTCTTGCCAGAAGACAAAAGGGATGGGCAGGCTATGTTGTCGAAACTCAGATCCCGCCGATTGCTTCGTAGAAGTAGATAGACCTCTTCTCTGTGTGACAGTTCTGATTGTCCCCAGCCGAGGAAGCGCATTCTTGGATGAATTTATATGCAGTCTACTACGAAGTAGTGTAGATACAAGCCGCTCGTTAATTCAGCCGAAGTCAGCAACGTCGAACGTTTTTGGAACCCGGATTGCTGGAAATGGAAGCAAAGCTCCACCAGCCGTTGAAAGGTTCCCCAGACAGCCAAGCAGACAGCAGACTGCCAGACAGAGACACTCAACGGTTGCACCGCCACTGCGGGCATAGTGCAACTAATTTGGCGTGCAATTTAAAAAAATATGATGGGTACCTAGGTCTAAGCTTAGCGGTGCATACAGATGCAAAGTACTCGGCCTTGAGGCACAGGAATCTCGTATTATCTGGCGACCGGAGCACGGCCGAGGATTGCTGTCAAAGTCTCATGTCTGTTCTTCTTCTCTGGACCACCTTTCCATTCGAAGTAGTGACCGGCAGTTTTGGCGTGGTCCAGGGGAAAATCTTATCCACGTGGTGGATCCGAGATCTTCTCCATGACCATGCTTTGTGCATCGGAGATGTGTCTTGGTGTCCATCATTTCCTCTGATGCGGGTTGAAACATGAAGTAATAGGAGGTTCCGCAGCAAATGTCGCATCGAGTGCCCTAAAAGCCATTTGAGAGGCTGCAATTGGCGACCGAAATGACGCTCGTCTCCTGAACGGTAGCTCTTGTGCTGTAAGAACTAGGGTGGCGGCACTGCCCAGGGGTCCTTGCATGCTGCTTGGCGTTCCAACTGCCTAATTTGCCTCTGGGCGAGCGTAACCAAAGAGTGCATGATCAAATATTATAGGCTGGTCCAGCACGATGACGGTGAAGCGAGTAGAGGGCAGGCTCTACGAAGTACTATTGCTCCATTGCTCCATTGACCACTCTCCGAGCTTGGCAGCCCCCCTTTCCGGGCTTTTCCCTTGACTTCGTTTTTTCCCGTCCTGTCGTGTCTTTTGTCCAATATCATCATCGTGCCTTCCGTCCGTTCTGTGTAACGACTTTGTTTTTCTCCCTCGCTAACTCAAGACGCTCCTTCCTTTTATTATTCGAGTCGCTCCTTACTCTTTGTCTGTAACTTCAAATTCCCCCATTCTTGTGATTACCCGCGTAGTCGTCCCTTCCTTCGTTGTTCCTTCTCTGTCACTCCCTCGAGATTTTTGAGAACATCACCCAACGCTCGCCTTTTCGCGGTAGATCCCGTCGGTGAGATCGGTCAACAAACAACACACGAATACAAACGAAACATTGAAACGCCGGTGCTAAAGATATTGTAGCAATGCATGTAAGTCGATTAGCATCAAAATTATCTTGGTGGTTTAAAAAAAAAAAGAAATCCCCCAATGGGAGTTCCATCTATAAGTCGAGTTGTCGCGCCACGACGCATCGTGCTTACAGATCGAGTCCTTTTCCTCATTTCCCGAAGCACTTGTTGTGGCTCTCGTGATCCCCCACAACGAGTTCTTTGACCTGATCGCCGCAAGAGATTGCAAAAAAAAAAAAAAAAAGCTCTCTGGCGCATGCCGTCGGCCTCCAAATTCACCGACATCACTCGCCTCCATCTTGTGCTTGCGTCGCTAACCATGCGCTGCTCGCTCTGAATCTAGCTCCCCAGCACCCTCGGCTTCCTCGCCGCCGTCGCGGCCCCCTTGGCTGCTGCCGTCGACCCCCTTGAGGTCCAAGGCCGATACTTCGTCAACCCCAAGAATGGCAACCGATTCCAAATCATCGGAATTGACTACCAGCCCGGTGGTGCTGCTGGTTATGACCCGTCCAAGGGCAAGGACCCACTCAGCGATAAAGACCACTGTCTTCGAGATGCCGCCCTCATGCAGGTCCTCGGTGTCAACACTATCCGAGTCTACAACCTCGATCCTAACCTGAACCACGACGACTGCGCTAGCATCTTCAATAGCGTAAGTGTCTTGCACTAAGCACCATTATTCCGAGCATCCCGGCCCTCGCCCCAAGGTCCTGCCAGAGGAATTGACAGCATTGCTAACCCCTGACTCAACCTGCAGGCGGGTATGTACATGATCATCGACGTCAACTCGCCCCTCCCCGGCGAAGCCTTGACCTCGTACAACCCCTGGGAGAGCTACCACGAGGGTTACCTCAACCGCACCTTCGCCATCGTTGAGGCTTTCAAGAGCTACCCGAACACTCTGCTCTTCTTCTCTGGCAACGAAGTTATCGACCGCCCCGAGAGCGCCGAGTTTGGTCCCCGATACATCCGCGCCGTCACTCGCGACCTGAAGAACTACATCAAGAAGCACTCGGAGCGCTACATCCCCGTCGGCTACTCGGCCGCTGATGTCCGCGACATCCTCTGGGATTCGTGGAACTACTTCACCTGCCGCATCAAGGGCGAGAAGGATGACGAGTCCCGCGCCGACGTGTTCGGCCTCAACTCGTACAGTTGGTGCGGCGACGCCACCTTCGAGTCCTCCACCTTCAAGGACCTCGTCGATGGCTTCAAGGACACCTCGGTCCCCATCTTCTTCTCCGAGTTCGGCTGCAACGAGGTCACCCCGCGTCTCTTCACCGAAATCGCCGCCATCTATAGCGACAAGATGACGGGCGTCTTCTCGGGTGGCATGGTCTACGAGTACACCCAGGAGGAGAACAACTATGGCCTCGTCGAGCTCGACAGCGACGGCAACGCCAAGCTCCTCCAGGACTACAACACCCTCGCCAAGCAGTACGCTGCCCTCGACTTCGACTCCCTCTACTCCCAGAAGCCCAAGGACGACACCCCCGATCCCGTCACCTGCGACGCCAAGCTCATCACCCAGAAGGGTTTCGACAAGAACTTCACCATCCCCGAGATGCCCCACGATAACTCGGCGAAGATCCTCAATGCTGGCGTCAAGCCCGCCCCCTCGGGCAAGATCGTTCCCGTGTCTCTCCTCGCTACCCCCCACAAGGTCGTCGATGTCGACGGTAAGGAGCTCTCTGATGTCGCTATCAAGGTCGTCGATAACAATGGCTGGAACCGCCCCGGTATCAACACTGCTTTCGAGATCGGCGCCGCGGCTGGTAACAGCACTACTAAGGAGGATTCGGGCACTTTCCTTCGACCTACTGTCCTTGCTCTTGCTCTTCCTCTCCTTGCTTACCTCGTGTAAGTTTTGAGAGGGTGTGATTTCGGGGGGGGGGGGGGAAGCAGAATTGGATGATGGTTTCTTTAATACTTTCCCGTTTGTTCGTTTTGTTCTTCTCGTTGTATCGTGGTTTTGCCGTTTATGTCAAATACTTTTTTCTGTAAAAGGAAAGAGAAAAAAGACATGGTGATTTTCCCCCATCATAACCTCGAGGCTTCTGAGTAGTTTCTGTGGATAAGAGGAAAGAGGAGGAGGAATAATCCCGATGATGAAGAGTTGGGGGGGAGGGTTGTAGTGTCAATATATCCTGTTAATCTTCATCCCATGAATTAAGTTTGCCTCTCGCTACGAATCAGTGTTAGTGAGATGTTACGTGGACCATGGGACCAATGTGGAGTACTTGAAAAGCAAAGAATTCGATGGCTTACGACAGCGCTTGAGCGATGTTGGGGAGAATGTTCCATCTACATCACGTTGGATGACGCGTCGGGATGGTTGCCGACACTAGCTTCAAGTGTTTTCCTCGCCCAAACATACGGAACGAAGGCTGTCGATTCCCCCTTACCAACTCAAACATGGAAAACACACACACACATTTGCGACTTTGCAAAGTTTGCTTCTTCAAATGCGTAGCCCGATTCCTCTATAACCTATACCTAGAGAATAATTACAGGCACACCAAGTCCGATTACCATCGTTTCCTTACGTAGTCGTACCAGCCCGCGCCTTCGTTTCCATTGCTGCCTCCTAGCCGTTGTCTCCAAAATCAAAAAAATCTCCGTCTTTCCTTTTCCCTGTGCGGGGATTGTGTAGTTTATAAAAAAATAATAAGTTTCTTTAAGCCTGGAACTCGGGAATCTTGTTCTCCTCCCACCTGCCGGGAACGAGCGCAAGAGGGACGATACCAGAGACGTGCATCTCGGGTCCGAAAATCCTCGCGTTGAGGCGAAGCTCTTGGGTCGCGGCCTTGAGGTTCTTGAGGCCCTCCTGGTAGTTGGGACCGGCACGGCGGACCCAGATCTGGACGTTGTGCTCAATGAGCTGGGGAGCGAAGTCCCTGAGGGCACGGATAAGACCCTTGAATGTGCTGGCGACGTTAGTGAAGTTGGCAATACCACCTCCAATGAAGAGGACCTTGCCCTTGTCCGACATGGGAGCACGGAGCATGAGGTCGAGTACGGTACGGGCATAGTGATAAGTCTGGGATTCGGTGGGCGCTCCAGAGTATTCACCATAGTTGGCCAACTCATCAGCGAAGCCAGCCGACGCAATAGCGTCAGCGTAGACTACGGATGCACCACCACCAGCAACAAGGGTCCAGATACGACCGTTGGGGTTGAGAACAGTCAGCTTGAGAGAAGCACCAGTCTTAGCATCGAGCTCGGCGATGTACGCCTCCTCCTTGGAAAGTTCACGACCGAAGGGAGCGGGGAACTCCATGGGGGGGCCGGCATCAATGTTTACCTTGTCGCCGGAAGGAGCGACGTTGGTGAGGCCGAGGGCAGCGGGTGACCGCGCAATAGCCCACTTGACACCGCATTCGAAGTCGGCAGTCTGATCGAGCTTCGCGGCAAGATCGAGGAAGTGAACGGCAGCAGAGGTTCCCTCTGCGTTGGGGATCACCACTAGAGGGTTGATCTCAAGATATGTGAATTGGCAGTCAACATACACCGCGTAGAGACGGGTAATGAAGTCAACCAACACCTTGTGGACACCCTCAGGGACGTTGCTGAGAAGGGCCTCGGCGATCTCCCTGTTGGAAGGGTATTGCGAGAGGTCGACGGGAATGAGGAGCTTCTCAGCCTTCTCATCGACGTCACCGACATCGACACCACCCTCATGAGTGAATAGAATCCAATCGCCCTAACGGAAGGAAAGCCGAGTTAGCGACATAATTGTGAGAATGTTGTACGATTGTGAATAGACACTAGAGGGAAAATTGGTGGGGCGCTGGGCGGACCACCACGGCAGGTGTCTGCAAGGTGGCATCCGTTCGTCCGTGAGCGAGTCAGCGGACTTCCAGAAACAACGCATAGAGCCGCCGAATAACAGAAAATCTGCCTATTTAAAAAGGACTTGATTTCCGAAATTCACAGATCTTCAGTTGCCACTGTTTTGCCCACCAGTGAAGGAAAAAAATCTTCACCAGTGTGACCATGGAACTACCTCATTCCATTTTCCCTCTTCTTCTTCGCTGTATCCTCTCATGTGGTTGTCCTTCTTTTCGTGTTCCCCAAATGGGCTCGGCTGCATGGAAGAGAGAGATGGCAACTTACATCGCGAACAGAGTTGATGCAAATGTAGTACTCCTGGTCCTGGCTGTGCTTCACGAAGGGCTCAACTAGAAGACTTGCGTGTCAGCATTTTGATCTCATACTCTCTCGCTTCAACCTTCGCAGACTCACCCAAAAAGTTCCGCAAGATACCGGAGACGTGCTCAACCTTCTGCTCCTTTCCAGCACGCTCGGCAACCCAAGCCCTCGCCTCAGCCCACGTCTTGTTGAGAGCAAGAAGACCACTCTTTCCTCGTCGCTTGATCCTGAAGGTGAGTTAGCAAATTGAGAATCTCCGACGACTCCTGCAACAGGCAAATCATATTCCGCGCATTACGGCGAGACTGTCCGAGTCTCTGCGTGCGAGAAAACCGCCAGTGTGCCTCGTACCACGGGAAGGTGTTCTACTCACAGCATGTCGGGCTTGGCTACGAATCGGGCACCGGGTTGAAGCAACCACGGGTAGGTGACTTCGGCCTGATCGAGGACGCCCTCGACATCGGCATCTTCGGGGAAATTCAGAGTCGCCAACCTGGGAGGAGGGTTGTGCTTGGTCGGGGGAGGAAGAGGGCTCGGCTTGATGACGGGGGCGCGCGTGAGGTGGTAGTTGAGGATGGCCTTGCCATCGGCCTCAAGAATGGACTTTGCGGACATTATGGATTTATTATGAGAGATCTGCTCAGAAAATCCAATTTTGTCAGTACTGAAATCCTTGAGAAGCTGTGGCAGCTTGGTCTGGCGGTTCAATTGGGAGTTCTCGGTCAATTGCAACTTGTGTGTGAGAACAAGTGCTGCGATATCGCAAGTACATCCACCATGCAATCCCAATCTCCTTGCAAAGCGGGGTGAGAATCCTCGAGCAAAAACCTACAAGAGGGGAATGAAGCAAGAGGATATTTTCAAGCCTATGAGTTGCAAATTCAAGCTTGGAAACTACAAGTCTTTGATTTGCACGGGAAGTCTTGGAAGATGGAGGGAAAGTGGTGTCGCGAGAGGGAAGATTGCGAGAATGTTGGACAACGGAGCTTGAGGTGGGAGGGGAGGAATTGTCAGGTCAACCTCCAAAAAGGGCGACTTGGGGGAAAAAATTGGCGGGAGGTACTAAGGTACCGAAAAGGAGCTACAGCAGGGAAGAGGGCGGGAACCTGAAGGCGGTGGGAAGTGGGAGGTGGGAAGCAAGCAAGAGTCAGAAGCTTGATGGAGGACTCGCGCAGGTCAAGAACACTCAAAAGAGTACGCAAGCGTGGTACTGGCACAGGTCAATTGGTGAGTTGGGGCTCCCTTTCCCTTTTTCTTTTCCCTTCGATACACAGTTGACTCGGTCCTTCCGCTCCTTTCCCCAATATTTTTGCCATGTTGGACCAGTCATACGCTGCGAGTGCGGTTGCGGGCTCTTCATGAGTCCTTGACACTCATATCTCATCAACAAATGCCAAAGTCAACGGTCAATGGCACCCAAGTTCATCCCTCAGGTCACCAAGTCCCCAAGTCCCCAATGCCCCTCTTCAGGCTAGCAATGTCGGGGTTGCACCTGAAAATTTTGGGGCGGTCTAGTCCTTGGGTGTGGTGGGGTAGCTACGGTACGACAGTGCAACTTGGACAGCATTGACACTAGCGGTGTCAGGTACCAGTACATACGACTGAGGAAAGTTGTGCCCAATGTTTGTTGAGAAATTAAATCTGGCTGCCTATTCTTAGTGGAATAATGGCCGGGTCCATCAATGGTCGTGAGGGAAATCGAGGGGAAACCGGCACACGACACCTCGTCATACAACATGGCTGACTGAGATGACCGAGGGATCCCACCCTCCTGCCGCGGGTATTATGACAAGATGGAGTGGATGGCAACTGCAAGCCGTACCGAGGCCAAGTTTCCGATCTTCTCCTATCGTCTCACGCAAGTCATCAATACGGATGGAGGTCAGCTTAGAGGCTGAGCAAGGCTGAGGGGTTTACTGGTGGGATGAAACCTGGGGGTTCAAATCAATTCGGATATCAAAATACGAGATGACAAGCTCCGGGGCACCCCACGGACATGGCAATACCCTTGTGGATGGGGGAATCTTAATGTTGATCGTACGGGTTCCGGGCTCCGGACATTACACAATCAACTTTTCGAGCTGAAGTCGGCTGAAACCTCACACCATTGTCCGTCTGCTGTACAGTTTCCTTACTACCATGCGCTTATTGTCAAGTGATTAATGAAGCTATCGCCAAGTTGTCGATATCCTTCCACATCGCATTTGAACAACAAGGCCGGTCAATCTTCAATTGTGTGAAGACAAGTTGAAAACTAATGGGCGCTGGAGAGTGACCATTTTGGATCGAGTCTGGACGTTAACGGGGTTTGGCGAATTTGCCAAGTATCTGTACATGACATGAGCTAGGTACAAGCTAATCCCCTGTCGACACATCATCCTAGCACCCAAAGTGCTGGGCAATTCAACAGGTCTCAAAAAAGTTGAGGAGGACGGCTGGGCACGGTGCGGTGGGGAGCTCGAGTTTACACCTACCTTGACGGATAATTCACACACACCCCAGGTCGGCTTGGCCTGTGCCTGCCCCGCCAATGCATCAATTGCAGCACTGCACTTTCCGCCACCCGCTGTGGTTCTCAGCAGCCGCCAAGCTTCAGGGTCCAAGACATTTGCCTTCCCAAGCTTAATTCTCAGGCACTACAAAGTACGCACTAGGCACCAGGCTCTTAGTGCTCACGTCGCTCTGCGAAAACCAGCCAGCGCCTCCCAGTTGGTCTCAAATCCCTCGGCTGGTCGACGAATGCCCTACGATCTCGAGTCATCAATCGAATCTTCATTAATCGCAGGACTCGTCATTCACTCTGTTTCAATCAAATTTTGATTTTTGCCTTATTTATCTGGAGCTGCACACGCGTTCTAGATTTATTCCAGACCGCAATTTGGGCCCAGGGCTGACGTGTGCCGCTGCCAGCAGAAGGGAGGATCGGAGTGTGAAGCACCTCGACTGATTGAGAAGGTTGCTGCCCGTCACTGTCCAGTGTACCAGGTGTGAATCCTGTGATACTCGATAAATTCACACCCAGCGAAACTGATCTTGGCTCCCCATGTCCACACCAAATACGAATTATTGAAGATTCGTTGTACCTGAGTGTCCGTCCCACTCGCCGTCCGCCGTCCTAACCCAGCCAACGAAACGATTCTTGACATTCAATTGTTGTGTGGTCGAGGTCCAGCCTCCACTCAACCCAACTTGTTCCCCCCCCTTTGAGTCCGATCTCAAGAAGCTCTTTTCGATTCTCCTTTCTTTCTCCTTCCCACCCTCGAAGAGAGATCCAAGATTTACTCTCTCAATTCCCAAATTTGCTCTTCACTTTCTTCGTTCCTATAATTTCTCAACGGGAGCCGAATCGCCTCTTCCTGAAAGATTGATCGTCTACGAGCTCCAAACAGCTTCATTAGGTATGTTCCCTATGTTCCCCCCCTTCCATGTGCTCCCGCTCTACACTACCGCCAATCTCCACCCGACTTTGGCCATCGATTGCGATAGCGGCCTCGTTGATCTATGCAACCAAAAAAATTTGTTGGATGACTGAATCGATGAGGCGCTTGATTCAATAGACCCATCCGTCCCCGACTCCCTTGCAACATCATTTCCCTCTCTAGATTTCGCAATTATTCCCTCCCCCCACCAATTCCTTAAGCATTACCTCCCACCCCGAGTTTCTTACTCAACCCCACAATACGCCGACAGCTTTTTACACGTCAGCTAACTTGCCGTGGTTTGTTTCTTCTTTTCCCATAGACACGATACGTTCTCGCAGCTTTCCTCGAAACACACCTAGTATCGTCGGCCTCTCCCTCTAAAAATCATGACGACCGCTTCCACACCCAATGGCGCCAACGGCAAGCCAGCGACGTTGTCTGCGAACGACAACATCCGCCGCTTCGCTGCTCCTAGCCGACCTTTGAGCCCTCTTCCCTCCCACGCCCTCTTCCACAACAAGACCCGATGCTTCGTCTACGGTCTTCAACCACGCGCCGTTCAGGGCATGCTCGATTTTGACTTCATCTGCAAGCGATCGACTCCCTCGGTAGCGGGCATCATCTACACCTTCGGTGGTCAGTTCGTCAGCAAGATGTACTGGGGAACGAGCGAAACTCTGCTGCCTGTTTACCAGGAGGTCTCTAAGGCCACGGCCAAGCACCCCGAAGTCGACGTTGTCGTCAACTTTGCCTCCTCTAGGAGCGTGTACAGCTCCACCATGGAGCTCATGGAACACCCCCAAATTAAGACCATCGCCATTATTGCAGAGGGTGTGCCTGAGCGCGTAAGTGATCCTATGTACCTCGGTTCTTCCGGGTATGCGCATTACCTACGCTGAACGAACATGTTACTAATTTGGGGGATGTAGCGTGCTCGTGAGATTGCTCATGTTGCGCAACAGAAGGGCGTCACCATTATTGGTCCCGCCACCGTCGGTGGTATTAAGCCCGGTTGCTTCAAGATCGGAAACACTGGTGGTATGATGGACAACATTGTTGCCTCGAAGCTTTACCGCAGGGGCTCCGTCGGCTACGTCTCCAAGTCGGGCGGTATGTCCAACGAGCTGAACAACATCATCTCCCAAAACACCGACGGTGTCTACGAGGGCATTGCCATTGGTGGCGATCGGTACCCCGGTACCACTTTTATCGATCACATGCTCCGCTACCAGGCCGACCCCGATTGCAAGATCCTCATGCTTCTTGGTGAGGTTGGTGGTGTAGAGGAGTACAAGGTCATTGATGCCGTTAAGCAGGGTATCATCACTAAGCCCATTGTCGCCTGGGCTATTGGTACTTGCGCGAGCATGTTCAAGACTGAGGTCCAGTTCGGCCACGCTGGTGCCTTTGCCAACTCTCAGCTCGAGACGGCCGCCATGAAGAACAAGATGATGAAGGAAGCTGGATTCTACGTGCCCAACACCTTCGAGGACCTCCCCTCTCTCCTCAAGTCTGTGTACGATAAGCTCGTCAAGGACAAGGTCATCATTCCTCAGCCCGAACCCGTTGTCCCCAAGATCCCCATCGATTACTCGTGGGCTCAGGAGCTCGGGCTTATCAGGAAGCCCGCCGCTTTCATCTCCACCATTTCCGATGATCGTGGCCAGGAGCTCCTGTATGCTGGCATGCCCATTTCGGATGTCTTCAGGGAGGATATCGGTATCGGAGGTGTCATGTCTCTCCTCTGGTTCAGGCGCCGCCTCCCCGACTACGCCTCTAAGTTCCTTGAGATGGTTCTCATGCTTACCGCCGATCACGGTCCTGCTGTGTCGGGTGCCATGAACACCATCATCACTACTCGTGCCGGCAAGGACCTCATTAGCGCCCTCGTCAGTGGTCTCTTGACCATTGGCTCCCGCTTCGGTGGTGCGCTGGACGGTGCCGCGGAAGAATTCACCAAGGCCTTCGACAAGGGCCTCAGCCCCCGCGAGTTCGTCGACACCATGAGGAAGCAGAACAAGCTCATCCCCGGTATTGGCCACCGTGTGAAGTCTCGAAACAACCCCGATCTCCGCGTGGAGCTCGTCAAGGAGTACGTCAAGGCCAAGTTCCCTTCGCACAAGATGCTCGAGTACGCTCTCGCTGTCGAGACGGTGACGACATCCAAGAAGGACAACCTCATTCTCAACGTTGACGGCTGTATTGCTGTCTGCTTCGTTGACCTCCTCAGGAACTGCGGTGCCTTCTCCGCCGAGGAAGCTGAGGACTACCTCCGCATGGGTGTTCTCAACGGTCTCTTCGTTCTCGGTCGTAGCATTGGTCTCATTGCCCATTACCTCGACCAGAAGAGGCTGCGCACCGGTCTCTACCGTCATCCTTGGGATGATATCACCTACCTCCTCCCCAACCTCAAGTCTGGTCCTCCTGGAAATGAGGGTAGGGTCGAAGTCCAGATGTAGACTAGAAATTGGTAGCAGGAACGGTGGAATAAAAGGAAACGGATGGGTTAGAGCCGGGACTCGGCGTCGCTGTTTCTGTCCGGTATCGTTGTTAAGGGATTCGCAGCGACCGGGCAGCTCTTTGGTTTTCTGATTTTGATGAAGAGGCAGGGGCTTTGCAATGATTTTGGGCAAGCTGTTCTGTATGACGACTATAGTTTTAGGGAGCGTACATCAGAATCCCAGTAATATGAAGTTATCAAATCCAAGCGTGCTGAATTCTTCCTCTATCATGCCTGATATTCCACGCAGTGTATCGATAAACAAAGAACACTGAACTAACGCCATAACACATTGTGGTGATCATCCAAGTTGTCTCGGCCACTATACTGTACTCTGATCTGATTACATAAGCCAAGTGAACTATATCACGTGATTGATCAATTTCTCTATCTCCAACCGACGATAGCTTCGAGAGGATTGAATCTTCAACCTTTTGCTGGAAGGTAGAATTTCGCGACATTGGGAAGACCACATCTCTCAATCAACCGCGAAAAAGGCTTGTAGCGGTGGAAATTAACGTGCGCTCGATCCCGAACCCGCCGACGCCGTCTTGGCTTACGATTGTTCTGCTCACACATGTTTTCCAGTCTGCGACTATTGGTTCTTGATCACGCGAGGCTCCCAAAGGCGAAGGTTTACTGCGGTCGATTCCCGAACGGTTTTTCTACTTCCCGAACTTGATTTGAATACCTCACCCGTACCGTCACGAATCCCAACTTTCGATATCCTTTCGGCGGAACCCGGGTTCCCTTAAATCAAGAAAAAGCCGACCTCACAAGAGCACAAAAAGAAAGAAAAAGAAAAAAAAAAAAAAACTTGAACAATGTCTTTCTTCCGCATAACCCTCCACCGCTCGGCCATCGGCCTCCCCAAACGCACGCGTGGCGTGCTCGCGGCCCTCGGTCTCCGACGACGCAGCCAGGTGGTGTTCCACCCCGTGAGCGCGCAGTTCGCGGGTATGATTATGAAGGTGAAGGAGCTGGTGAGGGTGGAGGAGGTGGAGAAGGCGTTGAGCAAGAGGGAGGTTAGGGAGGAGAGGAGGCCCGATAGGGGGTTTGTGGTTGAGGGGAATGTGAGGAAGGGGGAGGTTGTGTAAGGAAGGGGGAAATAAGGGACTGGGTTGTATGATATGTGTATATATTGTCCTGAAGAAAAGGGGAGATGTATGCTTGATGATTATAGACTGGTATAATATTCTCGACTTGGATTGTGTGGTCTGATCGCTTCGGGTTTGTTGTGGAATTTATCGGGTTCTGAGACCACGGAGAGGAGAGCGTCTGCTGAGACATGTATGCCTCAGATCAAGTTGTGGTACCTTCATACGAGTAGACGAGTAGACGAGTAAACGAGTAGATGTATAAGTTCCATGACTACAATGGCATTTTTTTCACCTTCATCATTTGGACAGCGGACTTGTTCTGCTTGGAGAATGTCGTTATGTGGATGTGCTCCATCAATTCATATTCTTCCTGCCAGAGCAACCACCCACTCCAAACCTTGGGATCTCTGCGGTTCGTTCCATTCTCGAAGAGAATGGACCATACCCAAGACAGAATTGAATGCTCCCCCGGCTAGAACTTATACTCAGCTCAGGGAACATCTGTCTACCGGGACTTTTGAGAACTGCAAAAAGGATCAAGGGGAATAAAAAAAATATAAAGAAGAGCCTATTCACCCCTCCCTTCCTTCCCCCTACGCCATAACAAGGAACCATGAACCATGACGAAGAAAAAAAAAAAAGAGAGAGAGATGAGGCTAGAACTTAGTCTTCTCGATATATTCCTGAGAAGGCGTCTCATACTCGGAGACAAAGTATTTTGAAGAGTTCTTTCCAAGCCAAGTGGTGAACTTGAGAAGCTCATCACGGAGGCGGGAAACGGACTGGTGGTCCATGTTGGTTTGGGCGACCAATTCTTCCAGGGAGACTGCGGAACGCGCCGTGTTAGCAGAAACGGTGTGTATATATGGAAGCGGAAGTGGGTGTTGGGGTGAGGGTTTACCGAGTAGCCGGCAGAGATGCTCGGCACCGTAGACATCGCAGACAGTCTTGGGTTCTCCATCCTTGGTTTTTTGCATCATTTCACGGGTTTCGTGATATTGAACTCTCTCGAACCTAAAAAAAAAAAAAAAGAAAAGGAGGCGAAATCTTTAGAGGGGAGTTGTTCTCAACGTGTCAAGGATGAGAATGTGCTCCCAACTCACCTGTAGAGGAGGATCCTGGGGAGAGACCTCTCAAAGTACTCTCTAAGACCAGCAAAAGTCTCCTCGAGAATATCCGCAAGGGCAGAGCCTTCCTCGCGGTGGGGCCTCTCGTAAGCGAGGTAGTCGTCAATGATCTCGTTGACGGGGTGAGGATGGGGAACGGGAACGAGCTGGTTGTTCTTGGTGATGTTTTCCCAGTCATCTACTAGGATGGCCTTGATGTGGTCGGGAATGGGGAGTTTGATAGATGGCCTTGAGTGGAAAGCCTCTTCCTATATAAGGGTGTCAGCGAAAGATCTTGGCCCGTTAGGATGATGTATATACTCCTTGGCCGGGCGATAGGATGATGGGAAGTGTGAAATAGCTTGGAGCAGTAGAATCCATAGAACAGTCGTAATACTTATCCAGAAAAAGAACAGGGTAAGTACAGTACAGGCGGGGGTTGTCGGTGAAAAGAGTAGAGAAGGGCGCATGAGGGGAAAAAGGTGGTGGAGGGAAGGAAAACATACATGCTCAAGCTCGTAATCCCGCGCGCGCCTAGGACCCCTACCACCCAGGGAAGTCGTCCCAGCACCGCTTCTCTCCTCGCTCCCCCTCGCGGACTCGGCAGCAGCGACGGCCTTGGCGCCTCCCTTCTTGGTCTGCTTCGTAGATTTCTGGGTGAGGTTCTTCATCTGGGCGGTCAGCTGGTTGGCGAGCTCGACGTTCTCCGGGTTGAGCTTCCGGA
>JUDQ01000232.1:0-56053 GCA_000812075.1 Scedosporium aurantiacum
TAGATACTACTCTACTTAGACTATAATATCTAATAACTATATAGATATAATAATAGCCTTTTTAATATATAGTAATTTTAGAAGTAAGGTTTTAAAATCCTAGGTAGGTATAGAAAGAAGATAAGGATCTAATTATTAATATAATTATATTTATTTAGTATACTAGGACTACCTCTATCCTACTTATATTTTATCTTTTATTATTTATTTTTTTTCTTTTTATTTTTTTTTTCTATTTTTTTCTTTTTTTTTTTTATTTTACTTTTCTAATTACTATTTAGTTTAAAATAGTATAGAATTATAATATATATTAATTATATTTTATAATTTAGATAAAGATAAATAAAAAATAGATAGCTTTTATATAAAAGTATTTATTAATAATATTATAATTTAGAAGTTTATATAATAGTAAAGTAAATAGATATAGATATTAATTACTTATACTACTATTTACTTTATATTATCTTAATTTATAATATCTTAGATTTAGTTAGCTTTATATCTACTTTCTATAAAATTAAATTTAATATTAAAATTTACTTTATAATATTAAGCTTATTTAAGATCTCTATAAGATTTTAATTCTAGATATTATTTTATTTACTATATAAAGATTAATATTAAAATATAAAGGTCTTTAAGATTTTAGAAGATATTAGCTTTAGTATAGGGGTAGTAGTACTTCTAAAAGTAATTAAGATTAGAAGAAGTAAATATTAATTATTAGCTAGAGACTACTATTAGGTAATTATAGTAATATTAGATAGCTATTTTACTTACTTTTACTAGCTATTAAGTATTAGAAGGGGGCTACTACTAGGCTTAAATAAAATAAAAGTAAAAGAATATTTTTAAAATATAAAAGGAAAATAAATATATTATATAAGATATAGTAGTTTTCTAAATAACTTAAAAGATTATAATAGATATAGGTATTATTATATAAGATCTTTAAGTTATAAATATTTTACTATTAATATAAAGTTAAAAGAGGGAGTTTAAATAATCTAATAAAAATATCTAAAGCTATTAAATACTATATAATAATTAATATTTAGTATTTCCCTACTTATAGTATATAATTAATTTAAATTAAATAATATAAGAAGTTTACTTTTTTTTTTCTTTTTTTTTTTTTTTTTTTTTTTTTTTTTTTTTTTTTTTCTTTTTTTTTTTTTTTATTTTTACTTTTTATTTTCTTTTTTAATTTTTAATTTAAAGTTTATAGTTTTCTTAGTAAAATTAAGATTAGAGTAGGTCTATAAAGTAGACTTAGCTAGAAGCTAAAATATAGATAGCTAAACTATTATATTAAGTTAAATTAAAAAAATAGTTTTTTATATAAAATAAAAGTAAATAAGAAGCTTAATTTAGTAAATAGTTTACTTTTAATAATATATATATATATATAGGAATACCGGGGTTGATGCGATAGCTTAGCTAATAGTTTTTAATAGCTTTAAAAGTTTTTATAAAAAGCTTTAGGAAAATATTAATATAGGAGTAGATAGTTATTAGATTTATTAATTATTAGGAAGTAAGTAGAATTAAGTAAAAAGAAGACTTTTAATAAGGAAGGGAAGGTAGAAGTAAAGGAAAAAAAAAAAAAAAAAAAAAAAAAAAATAGTAAACTTTAAAAACTTATTAGCTTTTTTAACTTATTATAAAAATAAAAAAAAAGAAAAAAAATAAAATAAAAGAGAAATAAATAACTATACCCTTATCCTAGTAAAAGAATAAAGTTTTTCTAATATATACTATTTTAGATATTTAAAAAAATAATATATTTTATTAGCTATATCTTATTTTTAATTATAAAAATATTATAATAAAAATTTATTTAAAATTTAACTTTAATTATATAATACTAATAAAAATATAATATTTATAGACTTTATAAATATTTTTAAACCTTTATATAAAGTAATAATAAAAAAGTATTATATAAGCTATAGAAAATATAATATACTTCTTTATTTATTAGAGGAAGTAGCTTTTTTAGTTATATACTAAGTAGGAGGCCTACCTTAGCTTAAAAATAATAGAGATAGCTTAAAACTTACTTTAATACTAGAGACCTACTTTTAAGGAGTTTTATACTAGTAGTAGATATTTATCTAGGCCTACTTTAAAGTATACTAGTAGTATACTTTTATATATAATAGTTATCTTCCTACTTACTTTATTACTTTCCTTCTACCTTTTACTTACTTAGCTCTAACTATATACTAAACTTTATCTAAACTTTTATATACTAATAAAGACTATTAATATTATTATTTTAGCTAGCTTTAAAAATAAAGAGTTTATATTTAATAAGATAGTTAAGTTTATAATATATTAAAGGTTTTTTTAAAAAATATATTAGATAAAGTTACTAGTTTAAGCTATAGTAGAAAGTAGTATATAGGAAATTTAATAAATTATAAAGCTTTTAAAGTTAGTATATATTTTAATTTTTTATAGATAGTAATTAAAGATAAAAGTATAAAGGTATTATATCTAGGCCTAGAAATATTAAAAGCTATAAAATAGTAATTAGATATATAAAATATTAGAAAATATATTAAAAGAAGCTATTATAGAAGGGTAGGAGGTAAGTATTTAAATTTTATTTAGATAATCCTAATATTAAAATATAAGTTAATAATATTATAATCTTAATATTAGTATTACTAGGTATTAAGTAAATTTAAAAGTATAAAAGCTATAGAATATTTATTTTAAAATAAGTAAAATAGTTAAGTAGTATTTATAAGATATAAGTAAGAAGTATATATCTAAATATAGAGATATAGTTATTTTTAGATTAACTACTAGAAGATCTTAGAAGGGAAACTAGATAATATATAATAGAATTTATAGTTTATATAGATATTTTCTTTTTAAACTCTTTTTAAGCTATTTAGTTAATTAAACTTTTTCTATTTAATTAGTCTATTTATTATATACTTAATCCTTTTCCTATTATACTTTATTATTTTATATAGCTTAAGCTATAGCTAGGCTATAATAAATAGCTATAAAAATAGTATTTAGTAATAAAACTACTATTTATAATAAATAAGTAATATTATAAGCTATAATAGACTAGTATTTATAAAGATTAAAAGTAGCTAAGACCTAGTAAGAAAATAAAAATAGGGTAGCTATAATTAGATATTAAAAAGAGAAGAAAGAAGTTATATAAGAAAGAAAAGAATAATTAATAGTAATTAATATTATAACTTAACTATAATAGAGATTATAAGAAGGTAGTAGCTTATAGTAGGACTAAGTAAAATTATATATAGAGAATAGTTAATTAGGAAGTTAAATAAAATAAAGATTAACTAATTAGATAAAAGAGTATTTAATAAGTTAAATAAGACTATATATAATAGATTAGTTTACTTAAAGTTTAATTAACTAATTAGAGATATATAGAAGGAAATATCTATATAAGCTATAAAATTCTTATATCTAGTTTATCTTTTTAAATTTTTTAATAGTTAATTTAAGTATAAGTATACTCTTATATTTAAATATATACTTTTTATCTATATTTTATAAGTATTATTTAACTACTTTACTTATATTATAATAAGCTCTCTTTAAATTTAATATTTATATTAACTAGATTTACTTAATATTAAGTAATATTAATATTAGATTATAGTAGCTAATATAATAATTACTAATAAGCTAAAGAGAGCTTAAAAAGGAAATAAATATATAAGCTATAATTTCTATTAATTATCTAATTTTATTTTTTAAGATATTATAATATTAAATTTAAATATAATTATATATAAGGAAAAATTAAAATTATAATTACTTTTAAATAGAAGTTAATAAAAGTAGAGGAGAGAGTATATATATTAAATATATAATAGTAAAACTAGTTTTATATCTTTTAAGGCCTCTATTTTCCTTAGGCTATATAGGGACTTTAAGAGGCTTTAATAGTTGTAGTGGTTATAGTAGCTATAGTAGCTTTAATTTTAATAGCTGTAGTAGGTATAGTAGCTATAGTAGTTAAGATCTTAATAAATTTTAAGGGTGTATAGTATAAGAAATAGTAGGGATGAGCTAGGTGTCTTAGTATAGAAAATAGTACTCTTAAGAATATAAATATAGTAATATCTATAATTAAGGGTATCTTTATAATAGTAGTTATTTTAATAATAGAAGGAGGCTTTATAATTATAGCTATTTTTATAATTAAAGGTATCTTTATAGTAATAGCTATTTTAGTAATTAAAGGTAGTTTTATAATTATAGCTATTTTTATAATTAAAAGTAGAAGATGGAAATAAAAAGAGGAATAAAAAGAAAAATAGAAAGAAAAATAGAAAAAGAAATAGAAAGAGAAATAGAAAGAGAAATAGAAAGAGAAATAGAAAGAGAAATAAAAAGAAAAATAGAAAAAAAAATAGAAAAAAAAATAAAAAGAAAAATAGAAAGAGAAATAGAAAGAGAAATAAAAAGAAGAATAGAAAAAAAAATAAAAAGAGAAATAGAAAGGGGAATAAAAAGATATTTAAAGAAATAAAAAAAAAAATAAAAAAAAAATAATAAGATAATAAAAAGGGGAAATATATATAATAAGTAAGGGCTTATAATAGCTAGCTAAATATTTATAATAAAATTAAAAATTTATAATAATTAAAGATAATTATAATAATTTAATATATTTATAATAATAAGAAAATATATATAATAAATAAGTATTTATAATATCTTTATAATTATAATAATAGCTAGGAGGGGATTTATAATAATTAAAGATAGTTATAATAATAGAAATTATATATAATAGCTAAATACTTATAATAGCTAGCTAAATACTTATAATAGAAGTAGAAGTTTATAATAATAGGAAATATATATAATAGATAAGTACTTATAATAGCTAGCTAGGTATTTATAATAGCTAGCTAAGTACTTATAATAAAAGTAGAAATTTATAATAATAAGAAATTTATAATAAATAAATATTTATAATCTCTTTATAATTATAATAATAACTAAAGTTAGATTTATAATAACTAAAGATAATTATAATAATAAAAAATATATAAGATAAGTAAATATTTATAATAGCTAATTAAGTATTTATAATAGTTACTTAGGTACTTATAATAAAAGTAGAAATTTATAATAATAGAAAATATATAATAAGTAAATACTTATAATCTCCTTATAATTATAATAATAGCTAAAATTAGATTTATAATAACTAAAAGTAGTTATAATAATAGGAAATATATATAATAGCTAGGTACTTATAATAGCTAGCTAAGTACTTATAATAAAAGTAGAAGTTTATAATAATAGCTAGAATTAAATTTATAATAACTAAAGATAGTTATAATAACTTAATATATTTATAATAATAAAAAATATATATAATAAGTAAGTACTTATAATATCTTTATAATTATAATAATAGCTAGGAGGGGATTTATAATAACTAAAGATAATTATAATAATAAAAATTATATATAATAGCTAAGTACTTATAGTAGCTAGCTAGGTACTTATAATAAGAGTAGAAGTTTATAATAATAGGAAAATATATAATAAATAAGTACTTATAATATCCCTAAAATTATAATAATAGTTAAAGTTAGCTTTATAATAATTAAAGATAGTTATAATAATAGGAAATATATATAATAGCTAGATATTTATAATAATTAGTTAAGTACTTATAATAAAAATAGAAATTTATAATAATAGAAAGTATATAATAAGTAAATACTTATAATATCTTTATAATTATAATAATAACTAAAGTTAACTTTATAATAACTAAAGATAGTTATAATAATAAAAATTATATATAATAGCTAAATACTTATAGTAGCTAGCTAGGTACTTATAATAGAAATAAAAGTTTATAATAATAGGAAATATATATAATAAGTAAGTATTTATAATATCTTTATAATTATAATAATAGCTAGAAAGGGATTTATAATAACTAAAGATAATTATAATAACTTACTATATTTATAATAATAGGAAATATATATAATAAGTAAATATTTATAATATCTTTAAAATTATAATAATAACTAGAATTAGCTTTATAATAATTAAAGATAATTATAATAATAGGAAATATATATAATAAATAAGTATTTATAATATCCTTATAATTATAATAATAGCTAGAACTAGATTTATAATAACTAAAGATAATTATAATAACCTAATATATTTATAATAATAAGAGATCTATATAATAAGTAGGTGCTTATAATATCTTTATAATTATAATAACTACTAGGGGGGGATTTATAATAACTAATAGTATTTATAATAATATACTTAATTTATAGTAACTTAAGTATAATGATGATAAGTAGATAGGTAGAGTAGGAGTTAAAAGATATATAAGGGTATAGTAGTTGTAAATTTTATATAGGGTAGTTAAAGTGAAATTTAAATAAATAGACTTAAGTTTATATAGAGAGTTAAGTGTAAATCTTAAGATCTTGTAAGTTAGGTTTTAATTTTAATTTTTAAATTATTTTTATTATAACTATTTACTATTTACTATTATTTTATTAGAAGATTTTTATTACTTTTTATAGCTTTTTTAATTTAACTTATTACTTTTCTTATTATTATTTAAATTTTAATATTTTCTATTTATTTTAAAGTTAATATTTAATAATTTTATTTTATTTTTAATTAATATTTTTAATATAATCTTATAAGTTATTAGTTTTTTATTTAAAATAATATTTTAAGGTTTTTATATTTTTATTTTATAGTTATTTTAATTTATTAAAATCTTTATTATTATTTTATTTAAAAATATTAATCTTTTCTTTTAGTTATTTTATATTTTTATTTACTTTAACTTCTTTTTTTAATAAAGTTAATTTATCTTTCTAAATTATAGATTTATTTAAAAATCTATTTATCTTTATTATATAGTTAGTTAATTTATACTTAAAAATTAAGAAAATTACTTATAATATCTACTAGCTTTCTATTATAATATTTATTAAGCTTTTAGTAAAAAGTCTTACTTTCTCCTATCTTTCTTACTTAACTAAATATCTACTATTTTTTAATATAAGCTTATTACTTCTTTCTTTACTTTTTTCTCTATTACTAATACTCTTTTTATATTTCTTCTTTTTATAAGTTTAGAATTTCTTCTTCTTTAGAATTTATAAGTTTTCTTAAGATTTAAATAATAAATTATTAATAGAGGTTTTTTTCATTTTTCTCTTTTATTAACTTTTCTAATTATAACTTATATATTAGCTATTATAAAAATCTTAATCTTTTATAATAATATTAATATACTTTATTATATATTTTAATATATAATAAGTCTTCTTACCTAATAGTTTTATATTAATTTAATAGTTTCTTTTAAACTTTTTTAATTTATTTTAAAAGTTTTAAAATATTAATATTTTCTTTATTAATTTCTTTTTTAAATATTATATCTTTTTACTTTATTATTATAAAACTTTAAAGCTTTTAAAAATAGTATTCTACTCTATCTTTATTACTATAATATATACTATAATTATTATTATAGTATATAATCTATAATAAAAACTTATAATCTATTATATTAGCTTTAAGTTATTATATTTTTCTTTTAAATATAAGTTTCTAATTAGATTTCTTTTCTCTTTAGTTTTTTATTTTATTTTTATTTTTATATTTTTATATAAAATATCTAAATTTATTATATAGGAAATATTTTCTAATTTTATTTTTAAAAATATTAAAGATAATATCTTTATTACTTACCTTTAACTTTATAGGTCTTAAGTATATTCCCTATAAAATAGTACTATTACTTTATTTAAATTTAATATTAATAAATACTTAAAGCTTATAGTTTTTAATAGAGGTTTACTTTTATTTCTACTACTATTACTTATATAGTTAGTTATTAATCTTAATAGTATTTTCTATATATTTACTTAATTATATAAGTCTTTTAGTTTTATAAAGTTTATTTTTAACTTCTTTTTTAAACTTATTATAAAAAGTATTTATTAGTAGTTTATTATTTTAATTAAAGTATACTATAATCTACTTAAACTTTATAATATACTTAGTAGCTAAACTCTTTTAATATAAAGCTTCTAATTACTAAATTATAGCTTATTATTTATCTAGTTCTCTAAAAGCTCCTTTAAAAGCTTCTTTAAATATTTTATAATCTTTAAAGATCTTAATTATCTTAATCTTTTATATAATCTTATTATTTTCTAAATAATTTTAAAAAGTAAATTTAAATTATAAAAAAGTATTTCTTATAAGATATTAAGCTATAATAATAATTTTATTTATTTTAATATAAAACTATCTATTATAATATTAGAAATAAGTTTTTATTTAAATTAAAAACTTTTAAAGTTATTATTAATTTCCTTTATACTTCTTTAATATTATAATCTTAAACTTAGATATTATAAGTTAAGAAATTATAAAAAGTATTTTATTTTTCTAAATTATAATATTAATATTTAACTATTAGATTATCTATTTTAGCTAAATAACTTATTACTTAATTTATAAATCTATATTTTACTAAATTACTTATTTTATATTAGTAAATTACTAATTAAGTTTAAGGTTTTTCTTATTCTATTATATTATAAAATTATTAATTACTTTTATTTTAATATCTTATTTATTAACTTTATTATATAGTTTTTTAATAATAGTATTATAGTTATATTTATTATCTAAATCTAATTCTATATCTATAGCTAGAATAGTAGCCTCCTTTATCTTAATTTTATTATCTAACTTAAAATTTAAAATAGTAGAAGCCTTTCCTTTTATAAATACTATAATTTCTAGATATTAATAATATTACTTAATAAAGTTATTTACTAAATAAAAGTAGTTAATATATTATAATCTTAATATTAATATTACTAGGTATTAAGTAGGTCTATAAATATAAAAGCTATAAAATATTTATTTTAAAATAAGTAAAATAGTTAAGTAGTATTTATAAAATATAGATAAAAAGTATATATCTAAATATAAAAATATAATTATTTTTAGATTAACTACTAAAAGATTTTAGAAGATAAACTAGATATATAGTAAAACCTATAGTTTATATAGACATTTCCCTTCTAAGCTCTTTTAAAGTAATTAAAACCTATTTATAATTAATTAAAACTAATTATTTAGTAATTAGAGTAATTATAGAGGTAATTACTATTAATTATCTTTCTAAGCCTCTAATTGCTCCTTAATACTTGCTAGATAGCTATATATAGCTATCCTATTATTATTTTCTGCTATATCTTACTGCCTTGGGCTTATATAAAGGTTAGCTTATAATATAGTTTATCTTTTAAAATCTTTTAATAGTTAATCTAATTTTAATTATATTTTTATATTTAGATATATACTTCTTATCTATATTTTATAAATATTATTTAATTACTTTATTTATTTTTGAATAAGTATTTTATAGTTTTTATATTTATAGACTTACTTAATACTTAATAATATTAGTATTAGGATTATAATATTTATTATAGTTATTTTAAATTATATATAAAACTTTAAACTAGTAGAAAAAGGGAATATAAATTTTATTACTTTTTAAAACTTTTTAGGACGCTATTTTAATTTATACTATTCTAAATATCTAATTCCTTTAGATTAACTTCTTATATATAATATAGGGAGATTAAGCCGATTGGATTCGGGAAGGTCTTAGGATAGGTAATGTCTACTTAAACTTATACCTAATGGTCGCTGCCTCTACGTTAAAGGAATCTGACTTTGGTTGCTTCCCTATCTAGAGTACTTCGATATACTCCCCGCCTGATAGTATCTCTACTAGATTCGAAGCACGACGAGCAGGGCGTCGAAGTCTCTTTAAGAGGCAGGGAGAACAACGAGCTAGGGCCCACTAAGTTATACTTGTCGAAGAAGTGGATGCTACCATCGTTTAAGGCATATCTAAGACTTCACCAAATCGGCAGTTTTGGAGCCTACGTCGACCCTGTCGAGAGGCAGCCGCTCAATTATCGTGGTTGAACCCTGCAAGAACGTTATCTACCGTCTCGCGTTGTACACTTCGCCACTGACCAGGTATACTTCCAATGTCAAGGTGGAACTATAGCTGAAGAACGGCGCTCGATTTGAAAACCCATGCTCCAAAACTGCTATGATGACCTACAATGAGCCCGAAACTTGGGACAATAGCGGAGACCCCGTGCTCCGTGCGATGGTAGAGAACGGCACCATTCGGCTCCGGGAATTCCACGACGCATCATTCTATAGATTCCACCTCGGCTGGAATTCCGTCATTACCGCGTATAACAAGAGAGCCTTGACCTACGAGACCGATAAACTTGCTGCTGTGGCTGGACTGGATATATGGATTGCCCAGTAGACCGACGATCAATACCTCGCGGGTGCATGGAGGCAGTATATTTTTCAGGACCTCCTGTGGAGAACGTACCCTTGCGAGGAGGACCCGGAAATATGGGATACGGAAGACCTGGAACAAAAGTCGCCCCCTAATTTCCTGGGTCCGCTTAAGTCACCCTCGGCCTATCGGGCTCCTACATGGTCTTGGGCCGCCGTAGATAGGTCTATCAAATTCCAACATATCCGAGAAGACGAGGTGTGTGCGAGGTTCTCCGACGTGGCATCTAGAGACGGTTGATGGAAATGTGTTCGGAGCGGTTCTATCCGGTTGGTTAAAAATCCAGGTATGATTGTGAGAATAATATTGACGTGGTCACTTAGCTAGGTGCTAATATATATAGTTTAGAGTCCCCTGGTCGATGTTGAAAGCTGTGAAAAGAGTCCATCACTTCGGGACAAAGCAGCTATTCAATTTCTCCACAGAGGACAGGCACGCAAAGGGTACGCCATATTTGACCTCGGATCAAGGTTTCCTTCTTTCGCTCTCTTCTTGAGTTTAGAGTGGGCTTTGCTTTTGGAAAAGGCTGAATCGTGTCCTGAAACTTTTGTCAGGGTAGGGATGTGCAGATTTAAGAAGCAGGGGCTCCAAGACGAGACGAAGTATATTAGAAAACTCCGACGCAGTTCGCGCTGGACCGGGGATGAAGATCTCTGTGGCTCCGAATGCTTTGCTAGGAACTGGACTGAAGTAATTATTCGTTGACTGTAGCTAACAAGACAGCCTTTTCCACGGCAAACCTACAACTATTATCGTCCCACGTATAGCAAACTTGAAGATATTATATAGTAAGCACAGTCTAGACTCTAATTTTAAAACTTAAAGTAGGAGACGAGAGGTTTCTACTTATCTTAAGACTTCTAAATAACCTTTTGTCGAGCTCTTCCTAGATTAAAAACTCGAAATCTTTTTATAGTTCTTGAATTAGTACGGGTGGGAAAAGGATGAAGAGTTGGTTGGATTCCGTCTGCATCTATAAATTCGAAGCTTAAGTTCAAGAGAGCAGAACAGATATCAGCCGCAGAGAGGTTTTCATGCCGCGCAATGGCGAAATACAGATTGTCTTAGAAGAGTGTACTAAACTGGATCCCTAAGAACGCTTCCACTAGAGAGGAGTGCCCCTCGGTGTTTTATATAACTAGGAACATCTTCTAACACGGCTGGATCCTTGATGGCAATGGCGTCGCCCAACAGCGTGCCATTCTTAGTACCCCTAATCAAGGAAACATCTATAAAAGTGTACGAATCCATCATCGCCATATTGTTCGCCGAGGAGGCCAAAGCATCCCCGACACGGGCACCATTCATGAAACGAAGTAGCTTGAGCTCTTACACACTGGCGCAACAGCTGCCAAATGGAGTCGCTGATTCCTATTTTATTCAGGCATGTCTTCAAATACACACCGTAATCGAGCGCGTGGCTGGGAACTGAACACCAGATTGCGACCTCCATTCGCGAGCGTGGCAGGAACTGGCATCAAAGATATAAATTCCCCGCTCTTGGCGTCTGTGCTAATGTTAACTAGCACGTAAGTCTGGAAGGTCAGTCCAGGTTGCCATATACGCTTGCAATAAAGTACATACCTCCATGGATCCGTGACGGCCTTTCAGACCGGCCGCCAGTTGATAAGGGCCCTAGCATTTGCGGCACGACCTGCGCGATTAGCTACTCGACGAGCTAGCTCAAGTCCTTCCAATGCCTATTGATCCTTTGATCTAAATGCAAGGCTCGGCGAAAGACAAAACAACCCTGCGAACTTGGATTCCATGCTGTGGGCAATTGGAGATTCCCTCGTAATGGACTGACATGAAAACTGAATGCAGCAGCAAGAGGCTTACTATACTTGTGAATGTCAAAGGGTTGTTTCTCTCTTATCTTCCACAAGTATAATTTGTACTCAATTTGTCTAGACGGAGATCGATCTTCTCTTACGCCTGAAGTACCGTGGGCAAGACCGCTCGGATCTAGCAGCACCGAATTCACTACTCAATTCACTACATGCTTCTCGACTACTGGCGGTGGCATCTTTGATTTCTATTCCCTGTTTCAAGCCATGGTACTCCCTCGTCCTGTCGCCAATTAGTGTGGATTAGGGGTGTTCAGTGCCTGGCGTATTTCAGAGGGTCTATTATTACCCGACATCCACCCAGACATCTTCAATAGCTTTGGGCTGGGCTGTCGTGCAAGGACTCTTCGTCTTCTCGTCGTCGGCCCGCCTTCTCGGCCCGATGTTTATCCCTTCTGCCGTCTTTGGCTGCTCTTAGGCCTCTTCTCATGTCAGATCGTAATAAATGTGACATCCCTGTTCCCTACCTCGGTAGAATGTACCTTCTACGATTTAACACTGGACGCTAAGGGGAGAGGGTCTAGAATCGCAAGATCAGCGAACACGGAAATTTTCCCATTGTCCTCCTGGCTTTGCCGAAGGCCGACCATCAACCTAAACTATAGGTGGATTTGAAGGAGATCCAGCGACCTAATCAGTCCGTTCAGCTAGTTTTTCAGTGAGCCTTGAGTTCAAACACTAACGCGCTGGCTCTGATGGTGAATACAGTCTCAATACGAAGTTCATCAAGGATACCTTACTAACCGACTACTAGTTGGCTCACTTTGGAGTGTTTTCCCTCCCCTAATGCTACTTCGTATTGACAAGATGAAGCGCGTTACAGCCTGGTCAAGTCACAGGACTTGGACGGGACGAACCAGGCCACTGACTCTGGGTGCGTGGTAATTAAGTTAATATGCGTAGGGAAATAAACTACACCCTATTAAACAGACTCCGAACGCAGCGAACCGGGCTTGCAGGATTGCCAATCACACCATCTATTTGATATGAGATGTGAGCTGTACTCTCTGACCTCCCCCTCCCCCGCATTGCGCTGTCAACAGATTGGAAGGTTTCATGCCCTTATCTCGTTGTGCTCTGTGATACGAGAAACACCGCCCATGGTCTCTAACCGAGCTTTCAGTTGTAATGCGTCCTCGTATTCGAAGTACACCCCAGCACCTCTCATGCAGGCTCGGTCCCAGGTCTTGGCAGGCACACCTCGACAAGCCAGGAACCAAGGAATCATGGTCAGGCCGCCCCGCATTCTCGGCAAACTCGAGTAAATCCAGGGAACCGAAAAAAAAAAATGGGGGCGAGGGGAGAGTTTAGGTTTTGAAGAAGGAAAATGAAATATGGGAGGGGGAGGGAAGACGAAGAAAAGGAAAATAAAGAAATAAAAAAAAAAAAAATAAAAAAACGAAAAGGGCACAAAAAGTTGATCAACTACACTAATGGCTAAGATGGAGCTCTTGAACCAGAAATATCGTAGCAGAAATCTGCCTGAGTCGTCCTAGGGTTCTTGGCAGCATGGGCCTGTCTGGGAGGCTAGACCCAGACACAGCAATATGAAATGACATCTACTAACCTGCATATCATGCGATTTGAAGTCGACAAAGGCTCGCGTCTGCCGTGCGCAACCACACGTCCCAGACTTTTCCCTTGCAACAATACTACCTCATGTGAAGCCCTAATAGGGGTTATCTTCTGTGAAGCACAGGAGCCAGTCTTCTCGGCCGAACATGGAAATCCACGGGCGTTGGGCTTATTTTAGAATGTGCTGTTGGATAAGCAAACCAGGCACCCCTGAAAAAAACCCTCCGAATGGGCTATCGTTGTCTTGGCGTTGTCTTGGCTCTCCTCACATCAGTCAAACTAGCCCCTGCCGTCTTTTGGATCCGCACGGGGCCAGTTCACACATCACATTATCATCCTGGTTCACAATCATGAATTTTGGGATGGGTCCTCGGGGCCAAGCATTGAAGAGCCAATAAGAAATTACACGACCATCTCTTCATGGGGCCGATTGGCAATGTCTTTCCAAAGTTTTGTGTCTCTCCAATATCTCCGTGCTAATATGTTATTAGGTGCTTGGCGCAAGATTTCTGTTGGTTGTACGCGCCCCACGTTCAATATTTCGGAGGGGTGGTGCCATCAAGAACCTCGTGTTCTGATCATTAAGAAAGGGAAGCGGGCATGGGGCCCAAACAATTGAAAGAAAGAAAAAGAAAAAATTGACACTCGAGTCTCCTGGTCGGCGCTAAGGAGGCGAGGTGCATTACCCAGGGACCCAACCCTTGGCACACACACCCGAAGAATATAGGTAACACCGTCGCCCGGTTCGTTCGATTCTCGGCAAGCATCAACCTGGGCCCGATTCTCGACTCTCCCTTCACTCGCTTCGTCGTGCTCAGTTGAGATGATCTAGTCGGATATTGGAATTATCTACAACGACTCAAACCCCAACCGACCATCCCTACACTCTTTCGGGGGCTTATGACGACCCAAACAACACTCATTTAGCCTTTGCTTTCGAACCTTCACTAAACGATTCATACATATTCCATCACAACTACCCCAATGATGTTCCTTACCGGCCTCAGTATGGCCTTGGCTCTGGCCGGGGCCGCCATCGCCGACATATCGGATGTTCCAAGACCGCAGATTGGAAACGCGCCCTATGGCGTAGACATTACAGCTTGTTCGGTCCCTGGAACCTTGGCCCTGACCTTCGATGATGGCCCTGCCGAATACACCAACGAGCTCCTCAATCTTCTCCAGGAAAACGATGTATCGGCAACGTTCTTCGTGACTGGTCTCAACGGCGATGGGGGGCCTATTGACGATCCGTCGACCCCTCACCCGGCCATCCTTCGACGTATGCTTGCTGAGGGACACCAGATCGGCAGCCACTCGTGGAGCCATGAAGATATGGATCTTATCAGCCCTGACCAGAAGCGCGAGCAAGTCATCTTGAATGAGCGTGCTTTCACCAAGCTGTTTGGATTCTTCCCCACCTATTACCGCCCTCCGTATACCCACTGCAACGGAGAGTGCTTCGCGGTGCTCGAGGAATTTGGCTATCACATTGTATGTTATCTCCGAGGTCTATTACTACCGTGAGCCCTGTCTTGGTGGAATTGTGTTCTCACTGAAACTGTTAATAGACCAACTACAATCTCGACACTAAGGACTGGGAGGTGGACGTGTCCCAAGCCAAGAACAACTTCGCGGGCCTACTTGGCGGATTCAACTCGCAGTCGGCCGGCGTCATCGCACTCGCTCACGACATTCATGCGTCGACCGTGCGTGAACTCACCCAGTTCATGATCAACAAAGCGCGCGCTGCCGGCTATAATTTGGTCACCGTGGGTGAATGTCTCGGCGATCCCGAAGTCAACTGGTATCGAGATTCCAAGTCGGGCGAGGCTGTGGATGAATCAAGACTTAGAAATGCCGGCGCCAAGCCGTCCCCCACCTCGACGTCCGCTTCATCGACGTCCGCTTCCTCGACCACCACGTCTTCTGTTCGAGCCTCGTCCACTTCTTCTGAAGTCACATCTTCTCTACAGGAAAGCACAGCTCCCACTTCATCTTTCGGCCCCTTCCCGACTGAGACTGCCGATGAAGCACTGCCGGGCCCCGAGAATAAGGGAGTCGAGACCGTGGGCGAGCAATCAGCCGCACAACGTGGTGTATACCCTTCCCTCGGTTTCCTCGTCGCCATGGCCCTGTGGTGGATGTAAGGTCTTCGCTATTCCCTTCTCACTCAAACTTTTATCTTATTCCGTAATTACCTCTTTATCTCGAATGCGATGGATATTTCCATCGCTGACTCTTGTGTAATACTAAGCGGGTTTGCGTATGGATAGAAACGGCGTTCTTACGAATGGTGAATTTGTGTATATATAATGTGACTTAATTTCTTGCAAAACGTTGGCTAGTAGATAAAAAGACACGAACTTATGGGAGAAAGGGATGGGGAAAGTTGGATTCCCTGGTTGGAGGGAAGGTCATGAGGTTTTTTTCTGCTTTTCCTGCTTTTGTTCAATTAGGGTGTCCTAATATGTCAAGTACATTGTCCTCTCTAAGTCTAGTACTAGGTTGTAAGCTAGATTCGCCTGTGTGGTAGAACAGCTTGGCCCTCAAACCACCAGTGATGTCGAGGCAAAGCACATAATCGAGTTCCCTGATGATAAATCGCCAATACTTGCTAAGATATGTGGGACCGTGGGACGCTATTACATCGCTGTTGGACGAGTGTTGCAAAGCCCCTGGAAGCGACCAGGCGGTCCAAGCCAGTGTGTAGATGTACAGGAAGTAAGGGGCTTATTAGCTGGTCTAGAACAAACAAAATAACTCTCGGGCAATACTCAATCAAATAGTCTCACACGGAATTTCTGCTAGGGCTGCAAAGGGCTCTTTGGACTTCCGGCATTGGAGTAATTTGCCAGGCCCGACATTGCATTTATGGCTGTATATTATGAATACCTCTTCTCTCTCGTGGGCGAGACTCTCTTCTCAAGCATCTACATATGATACACCACTGCGGTCTTCTGATGGATACCTACCAGGCTACCAGAGTTCAGTGCCCTCACGATTATCAGTCGGTATCCTAGGGAAGGGACCACAACTAAACTGAAAGAAGCTGACAACGCTGATGATGCCACCTCGTTGATGGCGTTTCGCACATTCTTGGGATAGCAATATCATTTCTGCCTTGCTGATACCAGACTTCAGTGAAGGGCATTCGTCCCTCTTGTAGTCTATTATCCACTTCAACTCCGCGTTGGAGAGTTGGACTCTGCAGCAGAGATGAGACCCACATGACCCCCGGGCTGAACCGATCGCGTTCTCCGGATCCTTCGCCGTGGCAATTAGGATAGGCTTGAACAATTTAGTGAGAAGGAATGATGCAAGACAACTGACCCCGAGCCGGAGCCCGTAGCTTTGTTGGTTTTGGATCCCTCTAGAGGGTTTAAGATCGCCGCATGTTCTGTGGCGTATGGAGACGACCTTCCTGTTCGAGGAATGAATCTATTGCTCACTTCACGCTATATAGACCTTTGAAGTCACTAAATAGGAAGAGTAGATGCCCTCAAGAAGTAGTCTTTGACGAACGGATCCTTCCATGGCAGAGATAGATCTTGGCATGTCGAGTCGGGTGAGTTCTGTGCCAACGACGCCGGACGAGCAGGTGATGATATATGCCTGTGATAATGTTCCTCATGTTAGCTAGTGATAGTGAATTGTATATAAAATTACTAATATGTCGAATCAGCGTCCGAAAGGGAGAAACGTACGCATCGGAAGAAATTAATGTTGTGCCTTCTTCCATCGGAGTTAGGAGCAGCTTTAGACTAGTGAGTGGGTCGTTCTCCGATCCGGCCCCACGGCGGCGATGGCCCCGCAAATGTAGGACGGAAAACGGTGCCTCCCTCTATTGAGGGGGTCCGTTCTTTACATCTACGATTCGCTAACTTTTTTTATCCTACTCGAAATGACACAGAAATGAAGATCCTCTTGGTCGGTGAAACTGGCACTTTCGGAAAAGCTATGTTAGACCCTCCACCGCGACCTGGGCGGGGTTCAATCAAGGTATTTCTACATTTGTCCCATACTATTAGTAGGACACACACAAAGCATGGAGGCTTCCTGATTGAGTGATCCTATCGAATCTGGAGAAGTTTCTTGGAAAAGTGAGGTCGGCGTGCTCTAGACGTTGCCGCCCATCGAAATAGAAGCCTTACCAGGGCGACCGTGATTGGGAGGTGCTGATGTTCGTTAGCTTCGTAATACCAGGTAACGAGGGTGAAGACGTCGATCCCATGAATAATCTCCGCTCCCTAGGTAACCTTGATAACCTAGGAGGGCTCGGTCGACCGCAAAGTCAGCATTAAAGGGCGTTCCGCCAACGGATCGGGTCAACCATGGACCACTTGATGTCTGTTTTAAAGCGCGTGGTATGTGCCTGTGGATGTTACTCCAAACTCAACACACAAGACATCTTCCTACTCAACTGAAAAGATTCCAGTGGTACGAGACGTGCACCCAATGTAGAATCTACCGGGAGGGGAAGATGAAGATGAGATGGAAGTGATCCCTAAATGGGCGGGCACCCCTAACAGTGAGGACTAGCTTATCAACCGCGATGTGAAGGCAAGCAGAGCCTCCGTTGACTCTCGGCTTAGGAGTGTTTACCTTTCTCGACAAAAGATATTACATCCGACAGGAGACGAAATGAAGAAAATTACAGCTCTCGACCGATCTTCGAATTGAGTGTTGGTGTCGTTTCAAGAATCCCACGGGGAGGAGTATTCTCTGAGGACATGTTCTACAACCCCTCTGATCAGGCGCTTCGGCATGCTTCTCGAGATGTGTAGGTAGAGTGCGCAAGCAACGCGGCCTCCATGCAGGATCCTGCATATTGAAAGGAAGGAACCGACTTTATTCTGCTGCCTAGCTCCTCGTCTCGAGACAATGCACATCCAACGTACGCGTACACGCAGGTTTGAAAGGTGTCAATACATTCACCGGGGTTTTATTTTTCTTTCTTCTTCTTCTTCTTCTTCTTCTTCTTCTTCTTCTTCTTCTTCGACTTCGACTTCCTAAACTTTCGCCTCATCAGCCAGCAACCAAGATTCAGCCCCCGATCTCTCAACATGAGTGAACCACAGAATCAAAACAACGTTAAGAGACATCCCCTCTCTTGCAAAATTCAGACCGAGGAGAGGGTTAGAACGGCCCAGCACCGGTGAGGGATGCGTGGCAGAAGGTGTTCATCCTTGCCACCACTACGTCGGTGGTGTCCGGCATCCTGACCATTATTTTCTCATCGCAAGTATCATCGTCCTGAGGGGCCAGCCTGGCGATTACTACCCGCCCTTTGACCTCTATTATTTCGCTCCTATCGCAGGATTTGTAGACCCATCTACCCCAAGTCCAACACATTAGAACCATTTGAAGCACTGACTCGTCTGTCTTCCCTAACCAAGTCTATCCTAGCGGTCCTACACTCCGTAATCACCCTAGCGGGCACCAACGACGGCGTCCCCCCCTAAAGGTTTTACAGGAATACTCGTCGACATATTTGCTGGCCTATTCTTTTTGTTTCACAGCCTCTATGGCATGCAAGAGCTCCCCTATCACTCTAACCGATGCCGTCCTGCCTGGGACGAGAAACACCCTGCCGACCCGGCCTGTGACGTGTGGCAGCGGCGTGCCGAGCCTTTGTTCTGGGTTTATCTCTTCATTACTTTCACCTTTGGTTCATATCCCTCCCTCCCTTTTCTTTACTCGCGGTTCTTCACCTTGCCGGCTAACAACTTGGTAGAGTGACTCATGGGCTGCTGCTTTTCCTTCGAGCTTCGCAGTGGAAGCGGCCGAAGCCACCGGTACTACGAGTTCAACTTGTCAGGGAAGACGAGAGCCGCTAAGGTTCTTAGTAACGCAATGATCGACCTAAATATTCGTCACCAGATTAATAGCGAGCCACGATGGAGCAGGATGGACAAGGCGAGAAAATGAAGGGTACGACTTGAGTTACAATGATGTCGAATCAACCATATTAGGGGTGGAGAATGGAATTTGGTGTATTTTTTTCTGGCATTAGTTCGTGGCATATTTTCAGTGCCTCAGAATTGAACTCTCATGTTACGAATAAAGTAATTTCCAAAGCACATCGATAGATTTCATCAAATGTGTTGCTGGTCCTTACGAGCTATGGCGCCATTATACCTAGGTTCAGCCAGCCCGCAATGATATTCCGAGCCGACTCGGGACGGTATTTTCATTGTATGCTTGGCCCAGCCGTCCTTGGATAGATTCATAATAAGTCTCATTATTACTCGTACGAGACATATGACATTAAACACAAACTCCCTCGTTAGATAAACCGGTCACCAAACAGGCCGTTCATCATTCCCCACTGGTGTTATAATCCTCTGGAACAGTCTCCGTTGCGGTAATGTATTGTGCCTCCCCCGTATATCGCCAGCGTTGGAAGATCGCCTTGCCTTCTCCCGGACACTCAACTCCTGTTCCTTCACCATTGCATGTAGCATAGACGCCGACGAGGCTACCAACGAAGGAGCCAGTCCCACCACTCAAAAGCTGTCCAGAGGCAGACGCAACGACGATCTTACTCCCTGGGTCGTCCACGGGCATAGCCGATAGTTCGTATTGGGAAGTGCTCACAGCCTGGACTTGCAACTGGATAGGCCCGCTCGACCAAGTATTGGGGACCGGGACAACCTTGGACTGTGGACGCATTCCGGTACCCTCGGCTCGGAAGCGAAGGGAAAGTTGAGGTTCTGTCTCAGACAAACGTACGACTCCGAGGTCTATGTGATTCATTTGAGTTAAGAACACCGTGACTCCCGCCTCCTCATTGTTCCCTTGGGGATCGAAGCTCAGATCGACAGTGAAGTCGAATAGCGAATGGGTCTGCCGGCGGCCAACAAATGCCAGGCCGCGGCGGCCGCTGAGTTCCGCGGTCTCTCCAGGCCCCAGGACTCCAGTCAAGTTGTTGCGACTAGGCACAATCTCAAGACCATTTTCCGTTACGGAGAATGTACCATTTTTGGGAACGCGTTAGTGGACGAAATGGGGAGGAAGACCGACGTCTTCACCGAAGTCGTACTCATCAGGATCCGAGTTGAAAGGCCCATTTTCGGGGAGGTCATGGCTTACCGGTGGTAACGGCCATCCAGTCATCTTTCCTCGAACTGGTTCCATGATCGGCCATTCCCCATCTTCCCAAGTAACAGGGAAGAGGACGGCCTCACGGCCCATTGGGTAGATCTGGTACTGCCTTCGGCAATCATCAAGTAGTACCATCCATCTTTCTTGTAAAAGTGAGGTCCTTCAGGCCATACACCTCCGGTTCCAGTCCAAATTTCAACCGGTGGCTGGCTCATCTCTCCGCTCTTGAGATCGAGCTCCTGGAGGAGAATGCCCTGTGTCGCTGCGTACACTTTACCATCGTCATCCCAGAAGAGATCCGGATCGATACGATCGGTGGCGAAGGTTACCGAGTCGCTCCAGGCTTCGTCATTGAAGATGTCCGACGTCTTAAAGACCACCCCGACAGTGCCTTCTGCCATACCGAGGTATTCGCAAATGAGGTAGAATTCCTCATCGTGGTAACGCAGAGTCGGCGCGTACATGCCCCGCTGTTGCCCTTCCGACCTCCAACTTAGGCCGGGCAATTGACTTTCTCGATTCCATCCATGGCTAGCGAGTTTCCAATTGACCAGGTCCTTAGACGCGTAGATTGGAAGTCCAGGAAAGGCGATGAAAGTAGAAGTGACGCATTAAAAGATACCATCAACGTAGACACATGATGGGTCAGAGTGCCACTCTGGTAGGGCGGGGTTGTAGTGAGTGGAGTTAGCCGACTGGGCGGTAGGTAAAGCCCACAGTAGGGGGAAGACCGAGAGAGAAAATCGGAATGGATCCATCATTCGTCATGAGTGATCAACGTTTCTAGAACCTCGCCTCGCTTGTCTGCTCGCTGCGAACTACATGACGGAAAGCGAAGAACGGATCTCGAATAATAGGTGAGTATTTATATACCATTTAGCGGGAACTGTTATGTATTGTCTTCCGACGGAATAGTCAAGCTCTGGGGGCCGGATTGCTCCACCATTTAGCCTGTTGCAAACTTGCAACCACAGACGCCCCTATCATGCTCGAGGAATCAACAGCCGCGGAACGGTTTGCATGTTGCCCCGCGTGCCGTTCAAGAAATATTAAATTGTTCGTAGCATTCGGCGGATGAAAAAGTCCCGTAATGCCGAAAAGATCGCACCGATGAATACACGTTAAGCTGAGGTGGAGGTATTCATGATGACACACAGATGAGGGAAACAGGAGGAAAGTCGAGGATTCTGGACCCAAAACCACGATTCTACTCTCGCTTAGGGGGCTCCGGTTGTCGTTAGGTCTCGTCATCGTCTCTTGTCAACACGAGTGTCGGACTCCGGGCAAACAAAGGATCCCAGTATGAATTATCATATGGCTCGCCGAGGCTCAGTTCGCTCGGAGGCCGGGGTGATGCACCGTCATGCCAATAGACATCCGAAGGCGTAGAACCACCGCGTGGGAAATTAACTGGGGGGGCAAGGCCATAAAGATTCTTAAAAAATATTTTGAAGTCTCTTGCATCTATCGCTTCGTGATTAGATGTCACGGGGGTACACAAGGAAAAGAGCATCGGGGCGACGAAATACAAGCACTCACCTTCAATAGTTTCAAACTGTATCCGTATCAGTCCATGAGGTGAAGGCAAGCTCGCCTTTATCCTTATAGTGTCCGTTTCCTTCGGTTTCCGAAGGGGATATCTTGCGGCAGATGCGTAAAACTCGGCATCAGGATGGTAATTTTCCAAGTTGTATTCCTTGTGACTCTTTCCGGCACCTGTATTCAGAGAGGACGCCAGAAATGTCATTGTCAATTCACGGGAGCCGTCGGGATTATCTCTTCTCCAGAACCTAAGTACTTGTCGTCGAGCTAGTGCGACGCCGTTTGACTTGAGCTCGACGAAGTCAAATGCGCCCAAGTGCCTCCGCTCTCTCAGGGTTTCCTGGAACTTGTGACATGATTCTAGATCCTTGAAGCGGTATTTAGGGTCGATGTTGTAGAGATGATATCCATCGTTGTCGATGACGGTAATGACGTGAGTGTGGAGGAAGGAGACTCGGGTTGAGTCCTTAGTGGATGTCCAAGGAATACAGCCAAACTGAACTATATTATTCCTAGTCAGAAATTTGGCCGAATACTTAAGAAGCTAGGAGAAAGTTACCAATTTGTGTGACTTGGATAGAACCATCTCGATTTTGGTATAGTAAGATACGAGATTCGTTGTCCCTCGCCATAACATGGACTCGTTCCAAGTCAATGCGCTTATGCTTTTTAGGAGCATTTTCTAATTTCCTAAAGCCATGATAATTAGTAAGTACTCTATTATTCTCACTTTGTGAGGTGCACTACGCACAGAGTTGTTGGCGCGGTCTCGTACGACACGGATCGACTCCGGAATTCTGCAACAAACCGGGATCTGTCAGTGTCCATTTCGAAATCCATCCCTTTGCGTCACAACTCGGCAGTAGAGCTTGAACTCACCTTGGTAAGCAACTACTTCGGGCAAATGGTGGACATCGAGACCTAAATCTGCCCAGCATTTTCGAAGTGTTTGGTCGAGCCATTGCAAGGTTCTCTCTACGTGATCTCTGTCTTGGTCTGTCTCCAACTGCCTAATGCCTTGGGATAAATCATCGAGATGTTGCGACGGAACTACAGACGGCCTCTTTGCAATGACGGCTTCGGGCTGTTTGCCCTTGCTGCTTGAAGCCACCGCTATCTCGGGCTGAGCCGTGGTCCTAACATGTAAGGTGCTAGGGTGGATGTTAGCTAAACGAAATCCTATACTAAATTTTTTTTTCTTCTTTTCCTGAAGGGTAGGCGATCATTTACCTAGCTATAAGCCATAGCGGCAGCAGAATTTGGGTAAAATGCCGATCCACTCGGGCTTGGTACCTCGCAAGCTGGGTGCTGTACCAGGTGCTCCACGCCACTTGATGTAAGGCAGTCTTTGCCCTCGCCCTGTCATAGTCATCAAATAACGCCTTACAGCATTGCAGTGTAACGTAGATCTCGTCTGTGTCGTCTTTGTGAATGAGAGAGGATCCTGTTGCTTCGTGTTCTGCGCGGAGCATCTCAAAATGTCGTGACAGTCGCACGAGCGAGACTCGAAGTTGGCTTAATTCAGACGGCGCATTTTGTGCTTTCTCGAAAACCTTAATCACCTTGTCTACTGCTGCGACGACCTGCAACACTAGCGAAGTGATGGCTAGAATGTCCCCGACTCCTAGGGCGGCCATGACGGTTTACTCAAAAAATGACAAGACAGGACCATCTGAACGGGCACACTCCATCTTCCCTTCCTTCTTCAAGGGTAGGGCTAAATACTAGCTTGGTCTCCCGGGGAATAGTGGGCTCGCGTGGACATACTTTGAACAGATCTGGTATGCACCGCGTGAGACATAATGTGTACTTCGTACGCCAGAACCGTGGCTGTGGGATGGATGGCTTCCGCCCTGTCAAATCTCATTCTCTTGGCTCGGACCAGGCGCTCACGCGTCACATTCTTTGCACCCTTGTTGGCACCTAAATCTATCCCCCACTCAGATCTGCGGATCTGTCCACGCCCCCAGTCGATTGGATGTAAACAGCCCGCACCACAAAGGGGAAGTCATACGCAGTCTAGGACAATATGTCTACAACGACGCGGAACGGCAGTGTACTTCGTAGTGGGTAATAGATTTTGGTATCTCGTATGCTTGAGTAGGCTCTCAATATTGAACTCGTGCTCCTGCCAGCCCCGGTCGTGCGTAGGATTACATGCCTGCAGGCATGAGTCGAGGTTAGTCCGAGGATGCCATGTTGCTTAAATGTCAGGGTCCCCTTATCAATTGGCTTTCTCTTAATATGAGTAGGGCCGCTGACCAGTATTAAGATGTTTTCCAGGCTTGGATGTCGTCAATCGACATCAATCAATCCCACTGGCATTTGAAGGCCCGCGAGTATGGAGGAACCGCAGCCGACTCCGATCCTACGACAAGACAGCGAGCCCACCATCCGCAGACGCAGTCGGTGGCAATGGTGGAATCGGGATGTGCACGATGAAGTGAGCTACCTCACCACGGTCAACTACGTTCGTTTAACCCCCTTCTGGTGATCTGCAAGATTGTCCATCCCTCTTTGGCCGATCCACCACTGATTATGCTGACGGGTGGTGCCCTCCACTAGAGCGTCAAGGAACGAGAGACGCAGATCCTGAGGCTTGTCGACGACAACGGCTTTAATTTCAAAGTATTCTTCGTCGCCGCCTCCGGATTTTTAGCTTCTTCGTACAGCCTTTTCTCGACAAATGTCATTACTCCAGCCGTGAACTATACTTATCCGGCCTGTGGTCGTTTGGGCAAGGACTCGGGCTTGGTGATTGACTTGCTAACATTGATTGGCACGATTGTCGGAATGTTGGTCGTTGGCCACTTGGCTGATCGTGCTGGACGAAAGAGACTCTATGGTTTTGAGCTTTCCATTCTCATCGTTGCTACCATTGGCATGGTGCAGGCCGGAGAAGGCTTCATCTACCAGGTCGATGATGGCATAACATATAAGCATTCCATGAATATGTATGCCTGGATAGCTTGGTGGCGAACGGCTCTCGGATTCGGTATCGGTGCAGAAGCGAGTGTTTCTCTCGTCCCTTGCCAACATGGAGAGAGCCTGGGCTAACTTGTTCCATTCAGTATCCACTTTCAGCCATCATCACTGCGGAGTGGGCTGCGACGGAATCTAGAGGCACTATGCTCGCTGCGGTAAAGTCAATGCAGTCCGTGGCACGCATCCTCGCAGTATCTGTCGGCCTAGGATTCCTCAGAGAAATGACACGCCATAAGGATACAGACTTCAAGCATCCTCTCACCACGCCCACGGAGATTAATGAATCGAAAATAATCGTGGATAGCGTGTGGAGATGGGTGATTGGCATTGCGGTGATTCCAGCCGCGGTTGCCATCCTCGCACGACTCACGATCCCAGAGACGCCGAGGTACTACGTCGATATTATGAAGGATTTGCGTAAGGCCGTCAAGAACGCGTTGCAAGTTTACAGGACGAAGAGAGTAACAGAAACGAACCCTGTCGCTGCTAGCCCTGTTCGACAAAACAGTGATCAGCACGACCATTGGTATAGTGGTGCCTGGGCGTATCTCAACCGCGACTCGAGACGGGCGCTATGGAGGCTGATTAGCATAAGCGTTCTATGGGGTCTTATGGACGTAGGCTTTTACGGGCTCTCTTTGGATAGCCCCAACGCTCTTTCGACTCTCGAGAATGATCCAAAATCCGCCACCCAAACCTCCGTTGACGCGAGCTGTCCGGATGCCATGAACTGGCTCGCAACACTCGAAGATCCAAACACAACCATCTACCACATGCTGGAATTGAATTCAATCAGATCGCTTCGGGTGGTTTCTATTGCATCGATAACCGGCAGTGTCACTGCCATTTTCCTTGTCAACTACTTCCAAAGGCGAAAAATCCTGGCCGTGACGTTCTGCCTGTCAGCATTGCTCTTCGTGATAACGGGTGGAACGTTACTTAAGGCTAACGAGGATGGGAACAAGCCTACGGCGTCTCTTGTCTTTTATGCTCTTACCCATTTCGTGTACAACGTGGGGCCGAACACGATGATTTTCGTTTTGGCAGCTGAGATCTTCCCAACGGTTTATCGCGGAACATTTTACGGGGTAGCATCGGCCGGCGGCAAGGTCGGCGCCATCACCATCCGGGCCATCATTGGAGCAACACAGAATACCCCCAGAGCACTGGGAATCCGGTTGCTCGTATGCATGCCGCTAATGCTGGTCGCTGCAGCTATCTCCTGGTATCTCCCAGCAGTCCAATATCCCCGAAAGCCAGCAGATATGGAATCCTCCCCCGCAGAGCCCTTGACACCAGGCCCCGAAAAGTCAGCGCCCGTTCAGACCAGCATTGCGCCCGGCCAAAATGGCCAGAGTAACGGCGCCGAAGGAGAGCAACAGCAAGAAGGAGTAGATGATGAGGCAGCATCTGATAGTGTCTCCACAGTTAGCACGAATACCACGCCTTCGCGAATGGACCGAGAGAGAAGAAAACACACCGGCTTCTTCCCAAGGTTGCACAATATGACACTCGAGGGTATCGCTCCAAATCCGAACCTACGGGAGAAAAGGCAGAGGAGGGCGAGCATAGCTCTTAGGGTCGATATGGCAGCTGCAGGTCAGACGACAGCGACGCAACCTCAGATGTCCAGGACAATTGCTAGTGTATGATGTGTATTTAATATAATCAACCGGATCCAGTCTAGCACTATAATTCGCACAAGTGAAGTGAATGTTCTCTCACACTCATGAACCTCCTGAACCCTGGTTCAGTCTTTGCCCTGACGGATAATGTGAGACACAGGATCAGCATATCCTTCCATTGATCTGACGGGACCTAAACTCGCTAGCGAAAGTCGTAAAAGATAGCAATATTTGTTCCTTACGGAGGTCCAGGGAAGAGCATCCTTCTCAGCTGTTCCGCGGAACATCACAGGTCGGTTACCTTGATCAGGCTCCCGCATTGGGCGATTCATGAAGAGCGAACGAAGAGAAGTTAATTCCAAAATACCTTTAATATCAATTAATACATGCTACTAACAACCTAACCTCATGCCATGGGGTTCCACCGGGGTAGGGACCTAGCTTATCTCTAACCGACTTTAGCCCCAAAAAATATGAAGAAGACGCGGATTGTTACATGGCACCCAATACGACAATGGGCAGCATCACAACAGTCCCATTGCGCCTGAGATTGAATAGTAATGCCTCCACAGTGAGCTTTTTGAAGGACGTGCATCTGAAGAATCATAGTCCATATATCTGTATCTCAAGTGCTTGGTGTCAGACAAGCACGAATGACAGCACCGTTACTGCGCCGTCTTGCTGACACTTGGACAGAACCAATCATGGAAAAGCTCCCCAGGAATCCGAAATCAGGCAGTGAGCAGTTTTTGGAGTCTTCAAGGTGGGGGATAATTTAAACCACGTTCTTTTAAACCCTTCAATATCGCGGGCGCAGCATGCCGAATATCCATCATCATGGCCGAAACCCTTCACAAATTCGCTTACCTGCCTTTCGAGCTCCGGGATTTCATCTGGATGGAATTCCTCGCCGAGCAGCCGCGCCAGCTTTATGAATTCTCGTTAGCCCCCGAACCCCCAGCCGTTTGGCATCGCATCGGCATGCTGTACATTAACCCCGTTTACGTTATCCCTATGGGGGTTGCTTCTCGACCTGGAAGGATTCTTTCCGCAGTGTGTAGCGAATCCCGCAGAGTGGCCCATCGTATCTTACCTGATACACTCGAATTTTTTATCCCCGACCCAGAGCAGGTTTCACCCGCGCCCTCCCCATGGGTTCTCCGTTATAATGCCTCGAGGGATGTCATCTCGGTGGCTGCCGAGCTGTCAGAGAGGCAAGCGTTCATTGAAGCTCATCTCAACGGTGCCCCAGGTGCTGCCTATCATGGGATCAAGCATCTTGGTATTTCGTCCATCTCGTTTCTCGAGTACCGCGCCGTCTATAACCAAGTCCCCCATTGCCCGACACGTTGCCAAGGAGCCCGCTGTGACCCATCCTGCCAGTTAGACAACTTCCCGAAATATATCAACCTGTTTCCGAATGTTACACATCTATACGTTGTTGATAACTCAACGCCGGGATACAGGATAAGCAGAGCTGGTTGTTTCTGCAATATTGACGAGACAGCTCCAAGCGGACATCGAAATGTCGGGGCTCAGAAGCATACCTGGCCTCGGATCAAGGGGCTTGGAACTCGAGAACATCACTTCGGTGCCATGCGGTGGGAATGGTTTGCAATCCGCGACGAGGATCCAGATTGCCCATTTCTCATGCCGATCGAGGTGGAATGTCAACGTTTCAACTGGCCGAGGTTCCGGTTCCCGTATTACCCCCAACTCTCTGGTCTCCAGATCAAATTTCTCCAGCCTCTTCCAGTGTGGCGAGGGCAGGGGCGGGAAGAAGACCATCTGGGTGAAGTAGTACGCCCCAACGGAAAGGGAAGAAACGCTAGGAGACGACGCCATCGGGAGAGGACAGTGGCAGCTGCATCTCATTCGAACCCTTAATTGGAGGATCCTCATTTTCCTTGACGAGGGGGGAATGAGAGAATCAATAGACACCAGCGAAAAAGCGAGACATCCTGGAGTCCATTTTAATCATATCAGACACCTGCGCCTCCGAAGTTATCAGCGCGTATGCCTCACTGGAATTTCCGTAGCGAGTCTATTCTCCCAGATTCGAAGTCCCTTTCAGCAGTGACAGTGGCATGCGTTTGTCAGGTTGCTCGACGATGAATTTCTATCCTTATTCTCAAGTCTCAACATCTCTCACTTCTCTTGTCACTCTTGTCTTTAGCTACACCTCTTGAGTTTCTATGATTACGACGCCATCAGTGTGATTCCGAGTTGGTCAAATGTCTCGCACTCGCGACAGTCAGATTACAGGATCCGGCTTGCCTCTGGGCGGACAACACGCGGCTCGAGGTTCATTGCAGGAGCTCGGCCAGGTCACACACAGTTTGTTGCCGTAAGGGCTCTGGTTTTATCGCATCTAGTCGAGGCCGGATCCAAAGCAGAAGGGTTCTTGTGGTTCATTCGCCTCTCTTAAAACATGGAGAAGTTTCGTGGTTGCTGTGAACATCAATAGAAATGACATTCCTTTAAATATGTTGATTGTGCCACCCAGGGATCTTTTCCCACAAAAAAGGTACATAATAACAGACATTAATAAAGACCTAAGATGGAAGTAGACGTGAACTTGCTTCCCTAGGGTTAATATGCATGTTACATCCTCATCTTAGGTACGGGACTGCCTTCAATGATGATAAAAGCCCTACAGCCATCCTCTAGTAGCAACAAACAGCAGCTCAAGGACCGGGTAACTCATTTTTGATGGCTCCAAGTTTCCCTTCTGCCACAGTGTTCTTTCAGATCCCCTCTAAGCCCACCCTAGACATAAGGAAGCAGGAAGAAGAACCAGTAGCAACTGTTATATGCTCCAGGAGCATAATCTAGTCATAATTGGAGAAAGAGCCTTCCCTTATCATTTGTAGTTTACTTCTGAATACTTCTTTGAACATCAAGGTGTCTAATAGTTAAGGGAGAACAAGGTGTCTCTAATGAACTTATATGCTAATTAGACTGGACTCTCTAGAACTGTGAACCAGGTTGACAGCTGAATGCTTCCCCCCTATCAGAGGAGGTAATATCTACATAATTGTTACTAACCATGCATGAAAACGAAGCAGCATTTGGAATGTGAATAAAAAATAGCGGAGCTAGTTTGACGAAGGCAAGGACGACCAAACACTCTAGGAAAGGAGAGCTATCACCTGACTGTGAGATCGCAGGGCTTCAATCAAACAAACAGTTGAGGAAGGATGGACACACTCAAGAGCCAAACCCACTCTTCATCCCACATCCACCAAAAGGAAAAAAAGAAAAGAGAAAAACAAATACCTTCATACAATTACTCGCGACATTCCCTTTCCATTCCAATTCCCATCTCTCTTAACTCTGTACTTTACCCATTTTCTACTCCTCCATCCTCATACCTGGATTCTCGCCCAACCCGCCATATCGACGACACACCTATCTTCGCCAGCAACCCAGAATGGCCAATACTGCCTCGGCCTCTGCCCCTAGCAAGGCCAGGAAAGGGCTTCTGACCTGGTACAACTCTTTGCGTCCGCTCAAGGTCGATATCGTCGGCGACTTTGCTGGGAAAGAGCTGTTCTCGATCCATGGCGATTCCATGCTTCTCTACTGCATTTCCAAAGCAGAGGTCGATTATGAAAGTACGCTGCCCTTGCTCTTCTGCTCTCTAGCTGTACGTGTACTGATCACAATGGCTCGTAGATGGATTCCAACTCCTTCATGCCGTTCACGCCGTCGAAACCTTCCTTGAGAATCTCAAAAGACGAGGCTGCAAGTTCCACGTCGTTTGGTTCGCCGCCCACGAAGAGCTCTGCGTCCCCGACACCGATAGACAGCCCGAGCCATACCTCCTCACCCGCGCGATCCTCATCAAGCAACTTTCGCATCATGACGAGATTTCCAGCGAAGGCAAAATGTGCTTCCAGTTCGCAAGCATGGAGAGCCCTGAATATGAGCAATATCTCAGAGACTATGCGGTCCACTTCTTCATGAGCCTCGATGCCTGCACTTGGTTCAAGGGCCAAATCAGCGCCAAGAGCCTCTACTATCTTGATATCGTGTACAAACTGGGCTCGCGAGGATACAGCGTAGCTTTTCTGGACGACTTGCAATTTGTGAGCTCGAAGGTATGGCTTCTATTTCCATTCAATCATCACTCTTTACTCTTTGCGTTATCCCACTCACGTCTCGTTTGTGTCCTAGGTTTATGCTACGGTTATCTCTCCCTCCACGGATGGCTGGAGTGAGTATTCGCTTCCGGACAATGTCACTACGGTGCGGGCCTTATTCAAGCCACTCCCTTATTTCGAGGAGCACCGTTGCCCATCTACCGATGACGATGTCCCAACCACCGCCAGGGATAGGTTGGCTCTAACAGCCTTGTACAATATCCTCAATGATAAGCCGGACGTCTCCGAGCGCTGCCTGGCCGCGTACATCGTTCACTTCGTTCTATTGGCAGAGGTTGACCTTGCCGACAGGGCTCTTGACGTTACTGAACTGAATCCGGGATTGGACACGCCCTACCATGACTTCATCACAGCCTTCAGTCGGATTTGCATCTCCGTCCTGGAGCAGGATGCCTTGTCTCTGCAGCTAGAATGGGACCTCGCAGATCTCATCGACGGCCGTGTCTTTCGCCGAGTTCTCCAGAAGATGGACTCCTTGAGACTGCATCAAGATGTCGTCACTCGCATCGAAATCATGATTCGACGCCTCAATGAATATTCCGGGATCGATCTTTGGAGTCACGTTTCCGGCATCTCGGTAGGGAACGAAGCCCCCCAGATTGCGCCTTCTCCCGATCATCAGATACGGTCCGTTTTGCCGTTCCACCACCCAGTTCTTGATGGGCTCCTAAAGGACGTCGAGGTTACTGCGGTCGACTCTCCGGCTCTCGAGAGTAGGAACAGGGTCTTCAAAGACCTTACCCACTGGCACAACGCGAAGGTACCGGTAGATCCAAAGCGAAAGCCTTTGAAGAAACTGGGATTCTTCGCCCACAAACGTAACCAAAAGCACATGGCCGACACCATTACCTACGCTGCGAGCCTAACGAACTCTGCTGGCAAAGGCATTACACCCGAGGTCATTGTCACGGCCCAACCCGTGGCCCAAAAGACTGAAAAACCGTGGTCTCACAAGTCGAAGCCGTCGACATCCAAGGTCGTGGTGCGCGGTCGTCAAAATGCCTTGGCAGGAGCCCGGAAAATCCAGGAAGAAAAGCTGAAGACGAAGGCTGCTGGGGCACTCCTGGCGTGGAAGAATCGCTGCTCGGAGTTCGAGATGGAAAGCGACCTTGTCAAGAGGTTTCTAAAACTTTCTCGGTATTTAAGCAATTTATCGGCTGCTGATCTTGGAACTGTGGGTGGAGAGGCTGCCTTGTATGCCTGCAATATCCTCGCCCAGATTCAAATGAAAAGGAATGGCAAGGAGTCCAAGGGTATGTCGGACACATGATTGCAACCCGCAGGTGATACGCTTTCAATAATTCTGATCAAAAGTCATAGTTTTAGGTCTCGATGCACTCGCACTCATCTGGAAATCTGTTACCAGTCTCAAGGCTACATCGCTGTCTCCCACCGTCGCCCGTCAATTGACGTCGATGGCCAAAGCTCTTGGTCTTCCAATTGACTTCTCAGGAGATGCCTCTCAGGAGCGCCCGCTTCCCTTCCCGCTCTTGAAGAAGCTCCCCATGCTAGATGATGGCGTCGACCACCTCGAATTTCAGCTTCAATTCTGTGGCCCTTACCTCGATCGAGGCTTCGATCCTACGCCCGATCCCCGGGTTCGATTCAACCCCGACGCATGGCAGCGACAGGTCTTGGATGCTATTGATGCGAACAAGAGCCTCCTCGTCATCGCTCCCACCTCCTCGGGCAAGACGTTCATATCGTTTTATGCGATGAAGAAGATTATGCAGTCGAGCGATGACGACGTACTCGTCTACGTCGCGCCTACGAAGGCGCTCGTCAACCAGATTGCCGCGGAGATCCAGGCGGAGTTCACAAAGTCGTATAAACACAATACGCGATCTGTTTGGGCCATTCACACCAGAGATTATCGAGTGAACACTCCCACGAGCTGCCAAGTCCTCGTCACTGTTCCGCATATATTGCAGATTATGCTCTTGGCCCCGACTAATTCCAAAACGAAAGACTCCTGGTCCCGCAGGGTCAAGAGAATTATCTTCGACGAGGTTCATTGCATTGGCCAAGCGGATGATGGTGTTATCTGGGAGCAACTACTGCTCCTCGCTCCCTGTCCCATCATTGCCCTCTCAGCCACCATCGGCAACCCCTATGAGTTCAGGGCGTGGCTAGAGGGTTCTCAGAGGGCCAAGGGGTTTGATCTGGAGATGGTCGTTCATTCATCTCGGTACTCTGACTTGCGAAAGTTTATCTACTTCCCACCCCGAAAGTACCTATTTTCTGGTCTCGAGCCTTGCAACCTCCTTCCTGTTCCTGGTCTTGACGCCAGTGCGGACGGGGGAATTGAGCAAGGCTTCTCGAGGTTTGCTGCCGTCCACCCAGTTGCAAGCTTAACCAACAGGTATGTTTTTTTGCCCCCAGCCTCTACCGTTTTTCAACTCGTTTATTACTTTCTTCCCTCGGGGTTCTCTTGTATCTAATATCTACCAGGAGCCGTGAAAATCTAGACGACATCGCCCTCGAACCTCGAGACTGTTTAACGCTCTGGAGGTGCTTACTTCATCACCAAACGGACAAATACCCGATTTTAGATGCTCTGAATCCTCGTACTTTCCTCAAAGACGTCGCCCGGAAATCTGACGTGTTAAAATGGGAAGCCGCCCTGAAGGATGTCGTCAAGGGGTGGATGTCAGACCCTGATTCACCATTCTCTGCCGTGCAACAGACGCTACGGTCCACGGTTTCTCAAGCGTCCAACCTACCCATGTTCGATGGGACTGATAATGAGTCAGACTTTAGTCTCCTCATGTCTGCCCATGGCAGTGACCTGCCCTCCATTGCTTTTCCACTCTTGAACCATCTTCACCAGGCCGGGGCGCTTCCGGCCCTGCTGTTCAACTATGATCGCCTTTTCTGCGAGATGACGGCATTCTCTCTTCTTCGGCGCCTAGAATTGGCCGAGAATAAATGGAAGGAAACCAGCTTGGAGTGGAAGCAGAAGATGGCAGAATACCGCAAGTGGAAGAGGACTGCTGCCCGTAAGGCCAACGTCCCGCCGAAGATGGAGGAAGGCATGTCCAAGATGGACGCCATACGAGCAGAGGCAAACCGGGAGGCTCACCCGATGGAAAGTTTCGATGTGAATGCACCCGTGCAGCTATTCTCGTTTGCAGATCATTCCAAGCTTCTTCCATCGGAACTGCAAAAGCACATCAGGTCTCTATCTGACTTGAACTTGAAGCCAGGACTGATTTCAGCTCTGAGACGTGGCATTGGCGTGCACCACGCTGGTATGAATCGTATCTACCGACAAGTGTAAGTCCTTTGCCTCTAAGTTTCGGTATGAACATGGGAGATTTACTAACTACATTCTAGTGTCGAGATGCTGTTTCGACGAGGATTCTTGACCGTCGTCATTGCCACCGGGACCTTGGCTCTAGGCATCAACATGCCGTGCAAGACAGTCGTGTTTTTCGGGGACTCCGTTTACCTCACTACTCTCAATTACCAACAAGGAGCTGGCCGAGCCGGTCGTCGCAGTTTCGATCTTCTCGGAAACGTCGTCTTTGCCGGCATGAGACCTGAGCGCGCATACGAAATCATGTCGTCGAGGCTTCCGGACCTCCAAGGCCATTTCCCCCTCTCTACAACCTTAATGCTTCGTTTGCTCGGGCTCTTGCACCACACGGATAATTCGCAATATGCAATCAACGCTGTCCAATCTGTGCTCTCCCAAACGCGTCTGTATCTCGGGGGTCCCGAGAGCCAAATGGCCATCAAACACCACGTCCGATTCTCCATCGAGTACTTGAGAAGGCAGCAGCTCCTCTCTCGAGAGGGTACGCCATTGAATTTCGCGGGCCTGGTAGGACATTTGTACTTTACTGAGAATGCCGTATTTGCGTTCCATTCCCTGCTCAAGGAAGGCTACTTCAACAAACTTTGCAGGGATATTCACCGGAATCCCAGCAAAGTCCTCCTAGACTTGATTCTGGTTTTGTGCCATTTGTTTTGCCGATTTCCCCTCCGGAACTACAACGATCAGAAATTTCTTGATGAAGTTGTCCATCCTTCGACATCTATCGTGATTCTACCCCCGTTGCCAATTGAGGCGGAAAACATCCTCTATCAGCACAACGAGGACACACTCGACATCTTCCGGACATATGTCGAGACCTATGTTCATCAACATTTGAGCGGTGTATCTGACAACACTTTGCCTATGACCAAGCGCAAGTTCGGGTCCCAGGGAAAGTACAGCAAACAAATTAGCTCCGCTCTCGAGTGTTTGCCTCCCACCAAGCTGCGGTCGCCATTCTCCGCCCTCTCGGGCTTTACTGACAAGTTTAGTTCGATTCATGAACTCTGCACTACGGTCCGCAGCGATGTCTTCCTCGAGGAATCAGCAGTCCCATACATCCCGATCTACCCATTTGATACGGATTGGGTTCCATGGAACGCATACATCTACGACTTCTTCAAGCATGGGAACATGAAAGCCCTCGTGGATGACAACAAGATCAAGGGCGGAGATGTTTGGTTCCACCTCAGGGACTTTTCCCTCGTCCTTGCAACCATCACGGCAAGCCTCGCTAACTTCCTTGGTGAGGAAATTGTCGACGATGCCGCGATGATAGACATCCAGGATGCCGACAGTGCTACGGAAGATGAATGTGACGAATCCGATGATCAGCATACAGGCACAGCGGCCACTCGAGGTAAATGCACAGCCTCGAGTTCAAAGGGCAAGGCGCGGGACACTGCCGTTCCGGACACGTGGGAGGATGATATTAGCTCCAGTTCAGAGGGAGAAGACAGCTCTTTCCTTGACGGCGAGTCGGGCGATTCTGCAAGTCAACAGACTCGGGGCAGTGAGGAGAAGGAACTCAAGCTTGTTCTACTCGCATTCTTGCGTCTGAAGAATGAGTTTCAAGTTAAGTTCAAAAAGGTTTGGGCTTAATCCAACGGGTAAATGCGATTGCAATGTGGTTACTCGATTAAGAATTTGATGAGAACATCATTCGGTGGCTGGAGCTATTTCGAGCTGTTTGAGTAGTGTGTTGACTAGAGAATTGATGCAGACGCAGAGAGCCTCCTGCCTAAGACAGGCAGAATTGAGGAATATCACCTACCAAGTTTAACTCAGTATTTTCCCACTCCATGTTCACGTGAACCTTGAATGAATACCAATGACTGTAGTCGCATTAAACGTTGTTTGGATCCATCCAAAATCGACATCGGCTGGTGCGCTTTCCAGGATTGATATCGCCAGGAGCCAAGACTTCATAATCCACAGAGCTTTAAACGAATCCATTTTCAATAATACACTAAAATTAAGAACTGTTTTAATTATTATCTATACTTAAATTTCGTTCGGGCACATGACCCTCCGAGGCCACGCGGTCTTGGAGGCTGGAAGCAGGGCCGTGGCTCACTTCTTCCTCCTCTCCTCAAGCAGCGCCTCGTAATCCTTCAACTCAATATCGGTTGCAAACCTAGCAGTCACCTTTTCCAGAACGCTGAACAAAAGACTGTACTTGAAGACCATGTTGCGCATCTTGATACCGCGCTTTGTCCGTGGCGCAAGAAACCGGCCTGCGTTGCTTTGTCTCGCCACCGTGGCATACTTCTTCATCGCCGCCTCGTAGCTCGCAAAGGCCACCCCATGGTCACCATCGGCAAGAGCCAATTCTCCAGCCAATACATAGGCACCAACAATGGCGAGCCCAGTACCGAAGCCACCAAGCGTATTACCGTAAGCGGAATCGCCCAGGAGAACGACGCGACCTTTGGCGTAATGGTTGATCTCGACACGGCTAATTGTATCCACGTAGAGATCAAGGGCTTCGGGTAACGCAGAAAGGATCTCAGGAACCTTGAACCCAGCCCCTTCGTAGATCGAAGCTAGAACCTCTTTCTGGTGTTCGGCTGGGGCTTGATTGAGGTTTTGTTCGGGGTAGTGAAAGACGAAGAAGACGGGAGCTTTAGGGCCACCGAGTGAGGCCATGCGGCCAGGTTCGTTGTACATCCACGGCCCGCCGGTATTGTCCATCTCTGCGAGAGCATAATAAAAGCCGGTGTTCTTCACGTAGTTGGTCTCAGGCCCAAAGACTAGTCGGCGAGTGTTGGAGTGTATGCCGTCAGCGCCGACAACAAGGTCGAATGTCTGTGGTGAACCGTTTTGGAACGTGACGTCGACACCTTTTTCTGTCTCCGTCAGGGAAGTAATTGAGTCGCCAAATCGATAAGTGCATCGCGATGCAGTCCGTTCATACAATATCCTCGCCAGGTCACCGCGGCGGATCTCGACATCTCCACCTGTGAAACTGGCTGTCATTACGGTGAGGACTTTGCCTCCCGAGTCGACGATGGGTTGATCAGTTCCTCCGGTTTGGTTTGCGTAGACATCATCTTTGATGCCCATGCGTGTAATGACCGTGTCGTGGATTGCGCCTTTAAAGTCAACCGCCTGACCACCCTTGCGCAGCTCAGGTGCTCGCTCAACGACCGTGACTGTGAATCCGTATTCAGCGAGCCAGTAAGCCAGAGCTGGGCCACCAATGCTAGCACCGGATATGAGGATTGAGGTATCTGCCTTTGTCGTCATGGTTGATTTCTTTAGTTTGGGTATCAAGGATCGTTTGACGAATATTTGATAAGGTAGACACTCACTGAACTAATATTTGAGATGCTTGAGCCGGTCCATCGGCTATTTACCTAATATCCTCCAGAGCCCAGACATTGTATTACCCTTATCACGCCGGAGTTCTTTATAATATAGAATGTGAAGCGGTTGAGCGTTTTAGACCGATCCTCCCATGACCGGAATTCGTATCCAGTCTGCTTTTCCGAACCGGAATTTGCAACAGACTCCTCATCCAACCTCAGCCGCAGCCACTATCGCCGTAAGCACGCGTCACGCGGTGAGATTTTGTTCATCCGATATCCGATGGCCTTTTCAGCAAGTATTTTCAGAAGAGATTGCCACACCCTGCACGCTTGGGTACATAAATAATATCGACGCATTCTCCAGTGTTCCCGACCCATTGACCCTCGATGACACATTGTTCTCATGCTAATAGATGTCGATGGTGGCGGTGTGCGAAGTGAGCGCGAAACAAACTGATGTTTTTACCTGCGGAGATGCTATTACTTGTGAACCTCAGCAATGGTATTAGGGCCAGGAGTAACATGCCCGAGGTCAACATCGTCAGCTAAGTTGACCTCGTCAGGAACGCAACAACACGCAGGCGTCCTCCTCTTTGTCGCCTACTTCCAGACCTAGTTTGCTTCAAACATGATGCTCAAGTGCTTCTCCCTCATTAAGATGCCCCACATCATGGTCTCCAGGGCATCGCGACGGCCTGCAAATCCGCCACGACCCTTATGGCGGGTTCTTCAGTCTTCACCAGGCGCAACTTCCCAGGACCCCCCGGAGCTGTCTCCTTCCACCTCTACCTTGGGAACGAACCCCAAGAGCGCGGGGCTGAGCTGCTGTTCGAGTATTGGCAGCAATTTATGTTTGAGCGAATCTCGGTGGTCTGTTGCCCCGCTTCTCGTAGGGACATTCGATCACTTACCTTCTCCAATGTTTTCAACAAGTTCCTAACGTTCAGTAGAAGTACTGGAATTAGCTGGTAATGACTGGAAAGAAATAAACAGGGACCTGTCTCGTTTTCAAATACGTATGTAAATGGGGAATGATCATGGAACGAGCTTCTTCTTCTTTTTTTTTTTTTCCTTTTCTTCTTTTCTTCCGCCCAGACTATACGGCTCCGAAATTCGACCCGCCGCTGGTGGTGCCCAGCAGGGCAAACAATATTGCCTCTTGTTTCCTTGCCCCTCCCCTTCTCGTTTATGTTTATGTACTTCATGCACAGCAGACAAAGAAGCCCTCCCATTTATCTCAGGGATACTCTTGAAGGCATCCTTTTTTCACCATTTCAGTTCTGGAGGCGGAGAGTACATGGTATTTCAGGCGTGTCTATAGTGTCACTGGTACTACTGTCACTAGAGGCGTGGACTTTGGCTCATCGTCAATAGATAATATCGTTTAACTAACCCCCATGCCCCATCTAGATTCTACACAATAGTCCGCAAGACATTTCAGGAAGGATTTGGCTGCCTGCGTCACTCTAGATATCCGGTGAAACATACTGCACAGGCTAGAGCTTGTCAATGATGCCCTGAGTCGCATCATGAATATTAGATCACCAATTCTTGGCGGTAACCTGCGCTCAACAAATTAGCATGATTCTTCGAAGGCTCTTCTTGGCAAAGAAGCACTGAGACTCACCTGGAGATAGAAAACGCCATCCTCAATCTCAAACTCGGAGGTCCCCGACTTGGTGGCATCTACAATTCTAAATGCAATCTCTCCCTTGTCCACTGCCTCGTTGAAACCTTCCTGCAGCATGTCATCCTTGTCGAAATCCTGTCGCTTGATCGAGCTGAGGAAGCCCCTGAAGTACAGAAACGTCCAGTCAGGGACGTGCTCCTCCCAATGCTTCTGATCAATTCTGTTGTCTTTAGCTTGGGACTCGGCCTTGATCTTGGTATAGGTATCCTCAAAGTTAGGCATGAGCTTGACGTCTGGCTTGTTCAGAGCCTCCCGGATCTGCGTGCGGATCTCCTCGATCTTGGTGTGGTGCTTGATCCTCTTGAAGAGGCGGGTAATGAAGCTAAGGGGCAGTTCGTTGCCATCGGGTGAGCCGGCGTTGTTGAAGGCTCTGAGGAGAGTCTCCTCCGAGAAGGCGTCCCCGATGTTGCTGTTAAGATGGTCTGGATCGAACAGTATGCGAAGCTTTCCATCGAGGACGTCAGCAGCCCCGTAGGTGAAGCGGCTCTCCTCGTCGACGTCAAGGGTGAGGATGTGGGCATAACAGATGGTATTGATCTCGTTGACGGTTTCAGTATCGTATGCCTCAATAAAGTTTCGGAGGCGGCGGATGCTTTTTCCAACGTGTCTAATTTAGTCCGATTATATTAGTCTTTAGCTCAGAAAAGCCGTGTATTCACATCTTAGTTTGGGGAGGAGAGAGACAGTAGGGATGGGTGTACTCGGCAACGCTGCTACCAAATGAATCATAGGACCAAGTGCCGCTTTCAGCGTAGGCGAAGACCTGCGGGAGGTCCACGTCGATAGTCCATTCGGTGCCGAGAAGTTCAGAAAGATCTTTGGCCAATTGGTCCTTCTGGCCCTCCCATTTATCACGGACTGTGGGTAGAGTTAGGTGAGCTTCCCTGGAGGCACGGCTTAGGTCGCAGGCTATGGTGACATACTATTCAACTGTGGAAAACTGGGGCAGCTCGCAGATGTCTTGAGCGATGCGCCTGGAGAAAGGTGTTGTGTATTTTCTTTTGACCTTGCATAGATTGATTCAACAGAACATTAGATCCTTTCGGCATCGCTAGTGGTGTTTGATGCACTACCGGAGTTTCGCGACTGCCGTACCTGTCCGCAGTCATGCCCGGTGTTACGTGCCTGCTCACTGACATCAACATGTTCGACTTCGGCGTAGTGGCCAGAGATATCATAATACCTCCGTTGGATACCGCAGTTCATTGACCGCTCAACCCCCATGTTGTTGCATCCATGACAACGAAGGCCCAATCGTTCCTACACCGTGGATGAAGCTCGGATGTTTCTGTGTTGCTTTATCTGCTCCAGAATTCAGAACTGACTGCTCATCCCACCCCAGCCGCAGCCACCGTCCCCGGAAGCACGCATCATGTCACGCAGTAAGATGTCAGAGAACATTGCATGTATATTCTACTAGAAATATGTGAAAAATATCGTGCACGTCTGGGAACATACTCTCAACTGTACTCCGTAATCTCCCACGTCTAATTTCAGGAGCTATTCTGTAGAGGTGTATTGGCTAAAATTCAAAAAATCTCCTGGGAGAGGCGTAGTCTTTCACTATACTTCTCATAGATTTCCCGATTGTTGGACAGGGACTCATAGACTTAAGTCATCGTCTGTCGCGACAGAATCCCATCGCAAACTTGAACGACGGTGCATATTACGAAACCGAGAAGACTCGGACGCTGTCAAGGACGTCAGCATTCACTTCAACTTGACAAAGGCCTTATTCTGGCGTCTGAGGAAGGTTTGTCATCGCAGGGAAAACTTTCCCAGCTGGTCTTGGGTGGGCTGGGATGGGCCAATTCAGGTGAAGGACGGCGACCAAGCTTACCTTTGGAGCGAACCTTGTTACGATGAAGAGCTTGTGAACCCGGCTGTTTTTAGCATTGAGACGGCGGAGAAGTCCTTTGGAGAAGTCCTTTGAAGAGCTTTCAGACCGTGTTGTGGACAAGATCAACCGAGCCAGTGAAGTCGGCTGTCCGCAGATGTATACCTATTACCTCCGGATGGAGGGCTGGACAACGACGCTCCAATTCGACTACCGCTCTCCTGGCACATTTGAGAGGCCGTATGGTCTGTTGGATTCCGATTCTCTTGATCTTGCCTACTATGCCAGTCTTCCCTCTGAACGTGATGATCTTGATGATCGAATCACCTTGTATCGGTCTATGAAGAGATACGCGAGGGCATACTGGCCACTCTTTCTTTGTTGTCTGGTAGATGCGAACGATGCTCTCCACGACGAATTATGCCGGAACAGGTTTACGTGCATCTTGTCCCTGGAAAGTGACATGGGCCTCGTGGTTAGGAAGCATGGTGATTTTACCGAGAGGGTAGGGCACGTGCTGGTCGAGGCGGTATTTTTTCCCGACGATGATTCGTCACAAGTCGCCAACGAAGTGGGGGAGATATGATGCAAGTACAGTGGTTTTGACTTGCGTGAGTTGGTACGCAAAGAAAGGCAGACGCTTATACTAGGATAGATAGGGTGCCTAATGAAAAATATTTAATGGAAAGACGTGATCCAGACACTGTCCAAACATGCGTTTAAGCCAGGAGAGAAGTGGAACTGGAATCCCTCACATTGATCGATGTTCTCTTCCCGTGTTGTCTTTGCTTTCCGCGGCCGTGGCGGGTTAGATAGCCTCACGGCGACATTGTTGCCCTTAACCCTACCAACCTCTGCCTTTTCGGTCCCGACGAGATCGCCATTGGCACACAATACGCCCACCTTGGCAGACCTGTCGAGAGTGGCAGCCACAGCCACGCCCTCAAAGAGGACCTAGCTGGCCTCTTCTCACAAGACGCTATCGGTATTGTGTTTTACCAGCAGGCCTCCAAGCTGGTGCCCGATGTCATCAGTCTTCCCTCGAAAGCGCCCAGGCATGTCTGCTTATCAGCGTTGAAACCCTTCCCCTCGATGCCTCCGGGCTGTCGGACATCTACTTAAATCTATCTATCGACTCGTCATTCAAAATGGTATGCATAAGAGACACGCGGGTGAGGGACCTGATCCTGTTGTGCGCGAGACGCGGAATAGGGTGTGGTGGACAGCTTACACGATGAAAAGGTTGAAGATCTTGAAGATCCCTGCCAGAAATTAAACTACCATGCTCTGACATAGGGAGCCAAGGCAAGCTAAAGTTAACTAATATTCTGTTTCCAAGGGGTTTAATTTCACGGCCGACCGATCTCGATCGCAAGCGAGGATGTTGATGCGGAATCCCCCCTCAATACACCAGACGTCCCGCCGGATACTCATCGAATCATTTGACGGCTGTACTTGAGACTGCACAGCGGCACGAATTCCTCGCCGAGATATCCAAGGAGATGTAATAAGCTAACTTCCCATTTGTTCCGATCCCCCTAATCTGTCTCTTCTTTACCCTGAAGGTGAACGTCCCAAACTTGAATCCGGACGCCGTGTCCGTTCAGTTCGCGGCGAGTTCTACACCAACGGTGGTCATATGCAAGAGCCTAGTTCCCCCCATTGTTCGTCGAATCGACATCATGAAATGGTTGAAGAAAAAGGAAAGTGCCGATTTGGGAAAGAACTTGTTGAGGAGGGTTTCGTTTTTGCTGATGGGCAGGCTCGGATGTAACATTTAGGTTTCTCAAGCCGACTCTGTTGCACTGCACCCAGGTCCGGTTGAATCGTTGACCCTTTCCGCCAGAGCTTGAAAGTTAGGGACATCGAGGCTGAGGCATACAGTTGTTCATCGAAGTTCCGTGGACCAGGTTCGGCCCTTCGCTACACAGCCTCCACTCTATCCTTGTCAAGGATGCTTTGACAGATCCTTTTGTTGACCATCTGAGCGGCCCGCAAATCGTTTCTCATGAGTCTTGGCGTCTTACAAAATTCGTGCGCAAACGGAGGTCAAAGACTTCTAGAGAACACGACGACCACAATCGAATGAACCCATCGAGGGCCAATATAATAGTCGTCCCCATTTTCTATCAATTACCGATTCAACAGCTCCGAAGGAATTCACAGAGAGGGTCCATATCGGCAGAACGGTCCGCGGTGAAACGTCCTCAATGAACCAACACTTCAGGGATGCAAGGCTGTGAGGGGTGTCCTGCTCCGCCACACATTAGGAGCCCCTGATGGACCAAAAATAGGCCCAACGTGCATGCAGGCCTGCAGGTAGGATCAATATCGCAAACATGGGGCGGGGATCATGTCGCATAGGAATGAATGGTAGGATCAGGACAGGATGTTTGGGGGTGGGGGGTATTTCCGATACAAATACTACACAGGCTCCGTCACAGATGATCTGGTTGCAATTGGAAAACCCGCGCTTCACTTCGGATTGATTAAGGCAATTATTCTCTGCTTCAACGCCATTCCCTTTTAGAATTTGCCGAACATGAAGCAATTCCTTTTTCTGCTCGGTGCCCTATTTTGGGCATTGGCTTTCGGAGCCTTTGTTGCACCCCCTTCCCAAGATCTTGGCCCTGTCTCGGCTAGAGCTCGAGATGTGATAAAGTCCAATGCGGCAGTCTACCACGCCATTAGGCGCGCCGTCTCCAGTGCAAGACTCACTGGAAGGCAAATAGAACAGGAGAGCAACAGCACCGTGCTTGATAAGAGCTGGGTTGACTCTGTTTTGTTTGCATACACTCAGTATGTTTTCCAAGGGCGATGGTAGCCACCAGACCACATTTTAACCAAGGGTAAAGCTGACTTTGTTCCCTATCTTAGTGAGACAGAAGTAGGACAGAAAACTACCATCGAAAACTCCATCGAGATCGTCTGCACAACATGCTACATCAAGGGAAAGGCCAGCTCCAAGTTCACCATTGACGGGAATTTTGACGCTGGCCAGGCCCTCAAAAACTTCACCAGCAACGTTATCAACGAGGTCGAAGAGCTTGGAGATCAGGTTGCCGACTACCTAATAAGCTACCTAACCGGCGTCGGAGACAATTTGACCGACGGGATCGACATCGACGACTTTGACCCCCCGCCCGTGAAGTTCGATTTCAATGTTGATGTGCCTGAGATTCCCGAAGTTCAGTTGCAGTTCAAGTTCGAGGATATGGAATTGTATATGCTTATTGACACCGTGCTTCCCTCCAGCGCTACCTACAGCCTGAATTTGTACACCTCCAACACCCCGATTGGCTTTTCGGTTGGCCAGGATTTGATGATTGGCGTCGTCCTATCCATTGACCTCATCCTTAGCGTTAACGGCGAGATTGACATAAGCACAGGCTTCCACCTTAAACTCGATGAAGGTGTCACTATAGGCATTTCTCTGTTCTCTGACGACGTTTCCGACATCACCCTGTAAGTTTGCCGCCCCTTTTCGCGGCCGTGGCTGCATCCCGCTAACTTTTTTGAACGCCCCAGTAACGGTGGACAGTTCGAATTCCTTCCCGTCACTGTCGAAAGCGCCGGCGTGGTATTGAATGCCGTCCTTCGCGTCGGGGTTCGTGCAGGATTCGATGTCTCGACTCCCGGTCCGATTGGCTTTGGGGCTAGTGCTGGCGTGGAAGTCGGCGTCCATGCCAACGTCGCCGAGTTCGTCACCAATATCACGGCGTCCATCGGCGATGATGAAGAAGACTGCCGTCTCAAGGTTGAGGAAACATACCAGCTCGCCCTCGGCGCTCGCGCTGGTGCCTCGGTGGCCTTCCGCGGACATACCTGGGGTCCCATGCCGGAGACCGAAATCCCCATATTCTACACTACTTTGTCGAATGGATGTGCTATCCAGAAGAGTAGCTCCGTGACCACATCGGAACGTGCGGTTACTACCACAAAGGCGGTCGAGGCTAGGGCTGAGAATGACGAAGAACTCAAGACCACCACCCTCACGACAAAAGTCGTCTACCAAGGTGTTGCCTGCTTATCACAGGGACTCCTGAATTGCCCCGCCTCCCTTCAGACAACGTCCAAGTTTACGACCACCAAGACGCACGTTACTATCGTAGCTTCTGACGCAGATCCCACCTTTCCCCAATCAGTTCTCAGTACCGTATCTAGCGTCGTTCCCTTTGGGAGCGGAGTTCAGAAGTTACCCGCAACCTCTGGTAGTCCCGTATCCTACGTGCCTCCTCCGCCAACAGAGACTGCAAAGTCAAAGGACAATGACGACGATGGTAGCTTATCAGACTTTATTAATGATAAGACAGGAGGGGTACCAAACCGCATCATCTTCGGTGTCAGTATTGGACTAGGCTTGCCAGTCCTGATCGCCATCGCTGTTGGCCTTGTGTATGCACCCGAGTTCCCCTTCTTGCCCCGAAAGCCTCGCCTGAGAAATATTGCTAACCCCCTAGTAGATTCTTTATGAAGAGGAAAAAGTATTCGCCCGTGCGGACCGGTGATGCCATGGCTCACTCTGGGCCGCTGCGGTCAGAGCCATACGATTCCGGTTCCCATCTTTCCAAGTCAAATAGCCAAACTGCAGTCGGGAGAGCCGAATAGTGGGACTGTACTGTAGGATCCGGCCCGTGATAGTTCTTGTATTGTGGAGATTGTTAGTTTCATTTTTTTCTGGGGTTTGGATAGCATGCATTTGTTCAGGCACCAGATCAGGGGGTGTCGAGCTATTGTTCAACAATTTGACTTATATTTCTTCCATAAAAATTACTTCTAAATGCCTTAAAATTGACTACATACATGAGCAGCAAGTTCTGTTTTCTACTCCATCTTGTAGAACCGCCCCTCTCCGCCAGACAGACCTTGATCTCCTGAGCCGATTTTTCCAGAACTCTTCTTTCGCACTCATTCCTCCTCGGAAATGTCCTTGTCAATCGGATAGAAAAAGACAGTCAAGGTCTGAAAGACCATGGTTTCCAATCCATCGAGCGCCTTTCACGCCTCGCAAGGTAAATCACAAAATCGCGCTAGAGGATTTCTAGGAAACGTAGGCCCCCCACGTAGGCCAGCCACTCGAAGCGCACGCCAAGTATCTGTCCGCCACGTTTCCCCGTAACGACCTGCGTTCTGAGAATCCGGACCATTTTTGTCCGAACCCGTTCTATCAAGGCGTCAGAGATACCTTCCATCATCCATGAACTCCGTCATGTTCTTCAGGCGCGGACCGCCGCCACGACGAAGTGTCTGCGTGTAGGGCTCCCCTTCGTATGCCACATCTCGTTTATAATCGACCGGTGTCTAGTGTGACTTCCAATTTTCTTCTTCAGGTAATCGGAAACTACTGCCGCAATTTGTCACTTGGGAAATGTCAATACACACTCGGGAGGATTCCAAAGCGTTTCGGCGTCGGTTGTGTCAGGTATTAGGTCCTGGCGGTCCGCTTTTACGGAGTCACTAGAATAATTGACTGGATGTAGGTACAAGGGATGTTGAAATTGTAGAGGAATAAGAATGTCTTTAGCAACATGTTTTGGACAGTAAAGGAGAGCCCACGCCGAGCGACCATCTCCGGGATGTGTGTTGAGAAACCCAGCACCACCCATCATTAGCAGCTTCCGGTTTGTGAGGCGTCAAAGGTAGATGTGTTGGATGGGGAGGTGGTTGGACAATAAGCTCATGGAATCCCCTTCTCGAAAATTCAATTGAAGCATGGTTTCGAAGCATATTCACTAAGGCCGACGATGGCCGCCGCCGGCCCAACGGTGCCGATGGCGTTATCCTTCGTAGCAATCCCCGCACCGAGCCCCCACACCAGGAACGAAGAAGAAGCTTTGCACGGAACATCCAGTCCATTTCGAGCCATCCACAATTTGTTGATAAAATCTTCTGCTCTCTATTAAATTCCGCCTCGCTAGACCCCGGTTCTCATATCCCCTATTCCACGATCCTAGGTTCGCAAGGGAGGATACACCATGGCTTCTTCGCGATGCAGCACCGCCACCCTTTCGGTAGAAGCCAGGCCGTACGCTTACACTTTTGAACCATCGCGTACGGCTCTGCTACTCATCGACATGCAACGCGACTTTCTCCTCCCTGGCGGTTTTGGCGAGTCCCAGGGCGTCGATCTCAAGGTGGTCCAGGCATGCATCAAGCCGGCTCAGAAGCTCCTCGAGGCATGTCGAGCCGCCAACCTTACAATCGTCCACACACGCGAGGGTTATCGGCCAGACATGTCTGACTGCCCGTCCAGCAAGACAATCCGGCGAGCAGAGACTATCGACCTGGAGAGGAAGCCTCGGATTGGAGAAACGGGCGCCATGGGGAGGATGCTAATCAGGGGCGAATATGGCCACGGCTTTATTGATGAGTTACAGCCAATCCCCGGAGAGGTTGTCATTGACAAGCCCGGTAAGGGTGCATTCTGGGATACAGATCTCTTGCATAAATTGAAGGCTCATGGTATTACGCATTTGCTCGTCGCCGGTATAACAACCGAATACAGTGTGTATACGACGCTCCAAGAAGCAAGTGATCGAGGGTTTGAGTGTTGTACGTCACCCGGATTCCGGGAAGACCAAGTTCTGAAAAAGACTGTTAACAGAGTCCCTCTTCTAGGTGCTATCATGGAGGCCACCGCCGGCTATAATGTCTCACTTGCAACGGCCAGTCTTGATTTGCTTCGTTGGGTAAATGGTTTACTTGGATTTGTTGCCAATCTACAGCCCGTCCTTGACGTGCTACCCCGTATACCTTGTCGCTTCCCTTCGTCCCCTGAAGCCTCGTCAGAGACAGCACCACAATGGGACGGAAAACTCGACATTGAGAGTCTTCAAGCTGCCTACAAAGCGGGCGTTTCTCCCCTTGATGTCGTGGAAGATATTCTTGCAAGAATTGAGGTGTACGAGAATACCAACCCTGGCAGCTGGATATACCGAGTACCCAAATCAGTTGTCTTAGAAGCCACCAGGGACCTGCTCAATCGCTTCCCCGATCGCTCTAAACGGCCCCCGTTGTTTTGCATCCCATTCTCGGTGAAGGATTCCATCGACGTGGCTGGTATCTCGACTACAACAGCCTGTCCCCCTCTTTCTCATATCCCTAGCGTCAGCGCGCCTCTCTACATAGCCCTCATCGAACAGGGTGGTCTCTTCATAGGAAAGTCGAACCTGGATCAACTGGCAACCGGATTGACCGGACAACGCTCCCCATACGGTACTTGCTCGTCAGCCATTAATTCTAGATATATCCCAGGTGGGTCGTCGTCGGGTTCATCTGTGCAAGTAGGAGCCAAATTAGTCTCCTTTTCCATCGGAACAGACACGGCCGGATCTGGGAGGGTTCCCGCAGCCTTCAACAGCATCGTCGGGTTCAAGCCTACTCGTGGAACAATACCATGCGTGGGGATCACGCCTGCCTGTTTGAGTCTGGACTGTGCTGCCGTCTTGTCGTCAACGGTACGAGATGCGCGGACAGTCTGGCGTATTCTAGAGACTTTCGATCCGCGAGATCCTTACACGAAGCCGGCCGAATTGAGAATGTGTCCTCGTATTGTCCATTCAATTGGGCTAACAGCCAACACTTTCCGCTTCGGTGTACCTCCCCCTGATGTCTTGGATATCTGTTCGGCACCATATCGTCGCTTTTTTGCCGAGACAGTCACCCAGCTTCAAAGAATCGGCGGGAAACTCCATTCTATCAACTGGGAGCCTTTCGAGAAAGCAGGGAGATTACTCTATGATGGGAGCTTTGTCCTCGAGCGTGTAGCTTCTATCCCGGATCTACCGGGAAGCGGTGGTCTTGACGGGCCAACCTGGTTTGAGAAGCACAAGTCCGAGCTACACCCGGTTATTTCAGAGCTCTTTTCCGCCGTGATGAATCGCAAGGTTACTGCCGTGGATGTGTTCCGCGAGCTCCAAGCGCAAAGGCGGTATACTGCCCTCGTTCATAACGAAGTCTTTACACAAGGCGCCAGCGGAGTAGATGTCGTCGTTGTCCCGACCGCTCCAACGCATTGGACAATTGACGAGGTGAAAGGTGACCCAATTATGAAGAACAGCGCACTTGGAGTCTTCACACATTGCGGCAATGTTCTGGATCTATGTGCGATTTCCTGTCCCGCCGGTGAGTTCGATGCGAGGGAGCTTGGTGGCGAAGGAGTATTGCCCTTCGGGATCATGTTTATGGGAGGCAGTGGTAGTGATTGTGAGGTGTTGGACTTGGCAACGAGATTCGAAGACTCTTTTAAGGAGGGTGGTAATGCTGGTCGGAGGCAGTGCTAATATCGGACATGAATCCGTACATGTTAACAAATACTGCTTCTGTCTCATATCGAACAGACGGAGCAATCCTTTGCTCAACCTCTACATACGATAGTAGGACAGATTAGGGACTATCCCCGATGATAGATATTCCGTCTCAGGAGGTCCAGCTATTTCTAAAGTCATACTGGAGAAGAGAACAAAGCCTGGCTTTACTATTCCGTGTCCTCCACATCCCTTGGTCGTCTCGGGTTCCCAGAGCCCTGGATTACGAAGGATATCAAGTACGAGGACGGTGCTCTTTCGATGAGTTTTACGACAGTTATATGCGGGTTCCCAGGTGATGCGCGGGTAGACTTTGACGTGCTGGGCAGCGTGGGGTTTATGCTAGGCGTCCCCCGTCGGCTTGTCTTCTAATGTTCGAGTACGTTTACGCAGAAGTTGAGTACGCTCGTTGGCCGGCCTCAGTAGCTAGGCAATGGCAGCGTCGCATATCCACTAGTATCAGCAAGTCCATATTCCTAGGAGCTCTAAGGTTGCCTAGTAGGATGTGACCCTCCCCTGAGTCATTCTAAAGATGTGCAGATCAAGCAATGAACAGAGAAATGGGCCCTTTGACGCTATGAATTCATTTTTGAAAAGAAAATGCTGATTTGGTGGGTGGCTTCCTCGCTGCTGCTTTCCCCCATGATCAAGCATTCGTGTGAATCGTGTCTATGCAATTGGGGGTGTGTGATGAATCTCGATTCTCGACCCCGCAGCAGAACACTGGCTGGTCACAGGGATCGGCTTCTGTATTGATCGAAGACGAGGATTGAGGGCTAATGACTAGAACTGTCTGTCGATGCTCTTCAAGCCTACTGGATTGATGAACTGCAATGATTCTTGCATGTGCGATTTAGAGCACGGGATTAATAACTGAGCGTGCAGGCGCAAATTGCCCGTCGCACACTTTTAGCTGCGGAAATTCACCAAGGCGTGGTCCGGCGCAGCTTATGAAGTTAACTAAACCCAGCAATCAATTGAGTGATCATTGCGCCGGGTTGGGCTCAACCATCGAAGGTGAATTCTGTGGGCATCAATTGATCCTTGGGCACGTGCCTAGCTAGTGACGAAAAAGATACATTTTTTTTTTTCGTGACCTATCGTCCAGAAATACTCTTATAATGCCTCAGTACCGGCAAAGTACATCACAGGCGTTGTTCGAGGGTCGTGAGAGCGTACGAGTGGGAGAGCTCTCCTCCCTGCTGTTGGCTGGAGAGATGCAAGCAGCCCCCCATGCAGTCGTGCGGTTCCTCGAAATAAAGTGTGTCATATTCATTTCTGGGAAACGGAGATTTTCCCGCCAAGATAAACGAGAAAAGCCTGGGACGAGAAAATGAGGAAAATGCTCACGCGACCTCCTTCTTCAAAAAGACAGAAAATTCGAATCTCAGCAACTTCGCGCAGAAAAACAGCGTCTTGGCAGTTCCTGCCAAGCCTACTAAGCCTGCAATGCCACCCAGCACACAGCCAATTTTTTGTCAAGGATCAGAGCTGTTGCAGCCGGCAGGGGGGCGGGAGACGGGAGGGGAAGTGAACGAGAGAGAATGAAGTTATGTGTCGCGTGCTTCCTCGGAAATCAGCTGTTTCCGCCAAAGTTTGTTGTTTTTGAATTTTGAAAAATGGTATAAAAGGGTCGGTGTTTTGCCTCGATCAGACCGGGCCTCGGATTTGCAAGGAAATCACTCCTGATGCGGTGACCGAGCTCTCTGAGTAAAAGGACGATCAACTGCAAATTCGATTATGCGGAGGGGCAAACACAACAAGAGGAGCACTACCGGTACCACCCGTGTGGGTATAACTCCCCGGAACGGCAGTGCGATAGTACAGCCTTCGTTTGTACCGACTTGATTTTCTCTGGGGAGGTCCACAACTCCTCACATGCCCGAACCGACCCACAACAGGGGGACACCAATTCTGGGACGAAAGCTGCCCTCCCACAGCCTCCCCGAGCAAGATCTGACCCTATCATTTCTACACGTGTAGTGCTTCAGACTCGCGATTGGCCAGATTTCTTGGGGTTGTGGCACACTCCCGATCTTTAAAATGTTCTTTCCACACCATAAAATCCCCACAGAACAAAAAAGTCCCACTCCCTGACATTCGTACATTGAATGTGGTTGGCCAATTGCTGAGTTCCAGGCCTCCGGTGGTGTTTCTCGACCCTGTTGTGGATTTCCCTTTTCGAGCTCGGTGCCGGTCCGACAAACGTCATCCTGCGAAGTAGAGTCTGGTCCTCACAAATGTCTACGACTTCGTACTTCTTCGCCTGTCCTTATCCGACCTAGTCCTGTCATTGCACATGCTTCGTGGAACTCAAAGAGGTCATTTTTTTTACCATTGTCCAAATCTCATTCTGTAATTCATGTTGGAATGGGCGTAGGCGCTGTTTGTCTGGACCTGACGCAAGAATTGTCTGAGGCTGGTCGTGACAATGGAGATTAGATTATTATCAGCGCATTAGGTCCTCAGTAACATCTGTCGGGGCTTCGGCAACCGCGGATATCAGGTAGATAAATCCCCACAAGAGGCGCTCGACCTACTCCGAGAAGTACTGCTACTATTTCCGTACTAGCCCTTGCTTGTAGTAAAAAGCCGAAGTTCGAACTACGACCTTGTCCTTTTCGGGCAAGATGCTTAAAATCTCTAGTGCCTCAAACCTGGCCCCGTCTGACCACACCCGCCCCGCCATCAGATTCGTTATCCATAAGCACTTCCTTCGCGTCGTCCTAGCAGCTCACTAAAGTACTAAATTTTCGAGGGAAAAAAATTCGTAAAAGATTCCTCACTTCACATCTGAGAGACATAATCCCACGTGGGTAAATACTACCCATCAGTTGGAAGCACGGGATGAGGAGAGGTCTGTAAGCCTCCTCCATCAAAACCGCTTATATACCCTTCCTCGCCAAGCCCATCATCCATCATCTTCTTGCTTGCGTCCCAATCCTCTTCATTCCCCTCCCCTTCCCATCTCCAACTTGGGCCGACTGTCCACCTTCCCTCCTCTTTTGTAGGGAAACCTCTCTCGCATTCCCATCTACCTACTCCCTCCTCCTCTCCCTCTCTCCTTGTCCCGTGACGCACAGCTCGCTAGTTTTCCCCGAGCTAGTTTACCGAAACTTTGTCACCTTTCCCGTCGAAAGTCTGTTTATGCTTCACCCGTGCTTCCCGCCGTCGAAAATAGAACCAGGAGCCTAATCTCGTACTCGCCGTTCTTCCACCCGTATCTTTCTTCCCGTCTCCTTTTCGCCTCCTCTCTTCTCCTCCCTTCTCCTCCTCCTCCTCAACACCTCCAAGCAACACCACATTGAGTGCGGATGGCGCACCTGTTGCAGCATCATCAACGGCATGACCCGCCTTTCGGAGTCATCCCTGTTCCCCATGGTCCGGTGACAGGAGAAGAACACGAACATTACCCCATCGAGGGTCACAGCCCCGAGCGCGAACACCAAATCTTCAGTTACCTCACCCACCCAGATGATTCCTATACCCCCGAGGGGGTCTACTGGGCCGATCTACCCCTCGCCAAGCGCATCTCCTTCGTCAACAAGGTCCAAAATGACGAAGCTCGCAAGGAAGTCAAGACGGTCTTCCAGATGGTGAAGGAGGACCCCCTCAGCCCTATCGGCTGGTACATCCGCAACGCCGTTCTTCCCGGTGCCGGCCTGGGTCTCGAAGGCTATGTCCTCTTCAGCATCGGAAATCTGGAACCCCTCTTCAGCGCCACCTGGCCCCAGTGCTGGGGCAAGAATCCTACCGAGTGCAGTCCCAACTGGATTGCTAGTATCGCCTACCTCGAGGTCATTGGCATCATGGTCGGTCAAATCGCTGTTGGCTTCATCGGCGACTGGATCGGTCGTCGCTGGGGTCTTATCCAGGATGCTGTCATCATGTTTGTTGGTCTACTCATGCTTACGGCTAGCTGGGGCTTGACTCTTCAAGGATGGGTCATCTGCTATGCTTGGTCTCTCTTCTTCTATGGTACGTTTCCCCGCAGCCCATCACATCCCGCATACTTGAAATTGATCCGCTCACACCATTTGTGCAGGCTTCGGTGTCGGTGGCGAATATCCCATCACCGCTACCTCGTCTATGGAGAATGCTGTAAGCGCGGGCAAGCTCTCTACCCGGGAGGACCGACTTCACCGGGGTCGAAAAGTCACCATGGCTTTCCTGATGCAGGGTTGGGGTCAACTCGTCAACCAGGGCCTGCTCATGATCTTGCTCCTCATCTTCCACCACGGCAGCGGCAACCCTCCCTACAGCGCTGTCGCCGTTCAGTGGACCTTCCGCGTATCTTTTGCCCTGCCCGCCCTCGGTACTCTCTGGCTGGTCTACTACCGTACCTACAAGATGCCGCATGCTAGCCGACAGCTTGAGATTGCCAAGCGCAAGAGTAACGTCACCGGCTACGACGTCGCGTCCCTCAAGATCGCCTGCCGTGAGTTTGGTGGCCGTCTTCTCGCCACCACCGGCACCTGGTTCTGCAACGACGTCTTCTTCTACGGCAACAAGCTCTTCCAGGGCCAGTTCATCAAGGTCATCTCCCCGGGCAGCAACAGCGTCATGACTGGCTGGGTCTGGAACATGATCAATGTCATCGTCTCTCTCGCCGGCTATTATTGCGCCTCGCTCTTGATCGACAACAAGCTCTACGGTCGCAAGATGATGCAGCAGGTCGGATTCTTGATGTGCTTCGTCATGTTCGTCGTCCCCGCGTTCCATTACCACTATTATACCGAGCCTATGAACATCCACGCCTTCCAAGCCATGTACTTCCTCAGCAGCTTCTTCAACCAGTTCGGTCCCAACAGCGTCACCTTCCTTGTCGCTGGTGAGGTCTTCCCCACTCCGATCCGCGCCACTGCCCACGGCTTGTCCGCCTGTATCGGCAAGGCCGGCGCCCTCCTCGCCAGTGTTCTCTACAATTACATCGACACCCAGACCAAATTCTACGTCGTCCCGTGGTTCGGTCTTGCCGGAATGGTCCTCACCTTCTTCTTCCTGCCCGACACGACCGGTCTCGATCTCAAGGAGCAGGAGCGTCGGTGGACCTTTATCCGAGATGGTCGGGCATCCGAATACCACGGTGTTGCCGTTCACCCCAGGCATCTCAGCTGGTGGGAGCGCTTCCGAGGTGTCGGCAAGGCCTACGACCCGAAGCAAGATATGAAGGATAAGATTGAGGACATCAGGCAAGAGTGGGAAGCTAAGGAGCAGGAGAAGAAAGATCATGAGATGACTGGAAACGCCAACCCCCATTCGGATCTCGATGACGACATCTTCTCTGACCACGTCCATGGCTATTTCAAAGCCACTTCTGGAAACAAGGATAACGAGAAAGGGAAGAGCCAAAGTGCGACAGGTAACGGACTCTTTAATGGCAACGAGAAGACGGAAGCGGAGAATCCCGCAACATCTGGAAGCGGAAGCATTGAAGACGCGAGTAGCAATGGCGAGTCTTGAGAAAAGGTGATATTTGCGTTTCGTTTGCGTTTGAGTTTTGGTTAACCTGGGCTACACATGGGGTTATATTGGAAGTTTGAGAAATTCGTTGCATTAGATGGGATTGGGTATGGGCATCGACTGAGGCGTTAAGGAATATTTTTATACGTTCACTTTAGTTTCCAACTTGGGAAGCTCGTCTGGTTTCAAGACAAACTCTTTTTCTTCTACCGAGGGACGTCGCAATCACTAGCCGTGTGACACGCATCCATACTCACAAGACAGATTTCTGTGAAATAGCGAAAGTGAAGACTTTCAACTCTACAGAAAGAAAAGCCACAATGCAGTGCTCCGTAGAGCGAGATAGAAAACTGCGCAGTTTCATTTTTGTCCATACATCATTCACATTATTCTTAGTCTAGATTCCCTGATGTTCATCCATGTCGTCACGCCAGGAGTACAGAGTTGATATCCGGGGGAGGGCATACAATAATTACTATTGCTGTAACTATTCCGACTGAGTGGAATTATGGTCGAGTCTCAGCGTTGAAGAGCGATATAAGCCTGGGATTTGGCGGATCATGTCAGAGGACGTAGGCTAGAGGCAAGTGCACCATAGACGGCAGACCATTCGGCTAGCCTTCTTACCAAGCCCAGAGATTGTAGGATTATGGAAGGATCGTGTAGCACAGCGTATCGTCCCGACAGCCCTCCAAGGTGATGGCTTAGGTCTGAGAGGTACCTGTGATATTCTGCCCAGGTCCCACTTCAACCCATCGAAGGCCAAACGTGATGAAGTGAAGAGGGGAAGTAGTCTTTTTTTTTTTTTTTTTTTTTTTTTTTTTTTTTTTTTTTTTTTTTTTTTT
>JUDQ01000233.1:0-55755 GCA_000812075.1 Scedosporium aurantiacum
AAAAAAAAAAAAAAAAAAAAAAAAAAAAAAAAAAAAAAAAAAAAAAAAAAAAAAAGAGAAGAAAAGAATTTGGCAAAAAAGCTCGGCTCTGGGATCGAACCCGGGGTCAGGTTTCTAACCTTGTGAGTCGTCTGGCCTTGGCCCGCCAGGCCATCGTGAGTGCAGGCTTCACTTGAACAACTCGGCTGGTAGATTCGCTCTGTATCCTCATATATAAAAGCTATGGTTGGGTCCCGGGGACTTTTGCTAGAAAGAAGGGGGCTGAGCTTCTGGGGAGGTTCCTTCCCTCGAGCAGCGACGCCCATCTTTGCATATCCTCACAAAGGCCAAAAAGTTCAGCTAAAGTCCATCTTCCAGTTCCAGCAAAGGAAAACCTAGCCATTTCTCTGCTCGCCAGAGGTGTACGAAAAGAGAAACCGTTTCTCAAAGTCGAATAGTCATACAATTGTTCTATATGCATTGCCCAATCTCTCTCTCGAACTACGCTGCATCGGCTACACCAAGCCCAAGCCAAGCCAAGCCCACGCCACCAAAACTCCCATTTCCCGAGCGCGTTTTTCTGAACGATAATCGAGCAGTTGTACAACGGCCATAGCCCAGTGGTGAAGTTGTGAATTAGGCATAGAAATTGACAGTCTGGCAGTGAAAATCCCGGTTAGCTTCTCTTCATCATCATCTTCTTCTTCATGAGCACACAAGCTCTCGTTACTCACCTCCTTCTTCTTCGATTGCACCTCAGCAATGGCATCGACGTAATGCTCGTGGCTGACCTTATCCTTGCCCATCCTCAACGCAATCATACCCGCCTCGACGCAGACGGCCTTGAGCATGGCGCCGCCAAACTCGTCGGTGCTGCGAGCCAACTCGCCCCAGTTGATGCTGTCGTCGATGCGCATCTTCCTCGAGTGAATCTTGAGGATCTGAGCACGAGCCTCCTCGTTGGGTAGCGGGAACTCGATCTTGCGATCCAGACGACCGGATCGGAGCAGGGCGGGGTCGAGGACGTCTACTCGGTTCGTCGCGGCGAGGACCTTGATGCGGTCGTCCGAGGCGAAGCCGTCGAGCTGGTTGAGAAGCTCCAACATGGTTCGCTGAACCTCTCGATCGCCGCTCTTCTCGCTGTCGAATCGCTTGGTACCGACGGCGTCCAACTCGTCGATGAAGATGATCGAAGGCGCCTTCTCCTTGGCGAGGGCGAAGCAGTCTCGGACAAGCTTGGCGCCGTCTCCAATAAACATCTGCACCAGTTGTGGGCCAGCAAGCTTGAGAAAAGTGGCATCGGTCTGGGCGGCGCAAGCACGAGCAAGAAGGGTCTTGCCGGTGCCAGGAGGGCCGTACATTAGAGCTCCTAGAAAAGAAAAGCAAACACAGTCAGTCAGAATATCTATATGCTACAGGCAATGCAATCCAACGAGAGGTTGGGGAGATTCAACACACCCTTTGGCGCCTTGATACCGATGGCCTTGAAGCGCTCAGCCTCCTTCATGGGCCAAACGATGGCTTCCACCAGCTCGTCAATCTGCTTAGATAGACCGCCGACGTCGGTATACTGCTCCTTTGGCTTTTCGTCAACCTCCATAGCCTTGACACGGCTGTCATACTCGGCCGGCAGCGTGTCGAGGATGAGGTACGAGTCCTTATTAACACCAATTAGGTCGCCCGGCTTCAGGTTGTCCGGGTCAACGAGACCGATGAGCGGCAGGAAGATGGTCTGTCGCGTTGACGTCTTTATCACTGCAGACTTGCCGACACGCGTAGCGTCGAGATCGATATTAGCACCTTCCTCGGACGATTCGGCTGTGGGATCGAGGTCGAGCAGCTCCACTACGTTTCCGACGAGATACGGTAATTGCCTGCGTTGGAGGAAGACAGACCGCGTCAGCAGGTAATCGGCCCAGAGATTGGAGGGGAGGGGAAGAAGAAAAAGAAGAAAAGAATAAAGGCAAAAAAGAAGCGAATCATTCAATGCCAAGATGATAATGCTAATGTGGGGGGGGGGGCTGCGCTCACCTGTTGTTGGCAATCTTATCCAGGTTATCCTTAATCTTTTCGTTCATCGTAGCCTTCTCGTGCGTCAACCGCTGAAGCTCGCTCCGCATAATCCTCGAATCATTCTCCAGGAGCCGCTTCCGCGTCAATATGTCTTGCGTGCTGAGGTTGAGAATCTCCTCGTCGAGGACATCATCGGGCTCGGCGTCCTTCATCTCGGCATCGCCGTCACCGTCGGCGGCCGATCCCTTCTTCTCGCCATTTCCCTTGCCGTCGTTTCCTTCATTCTTATCCTTGTCCTCCTGCTGGTCGCGGCGATCGAGATCGTCAAGCTCTTCGAGGGTCGACATTGCGTTTGTTGGATTGTGATGGAAAGTGGCAGAAAGTTGGAGAGTTGTGTGGTCTAGAGAGATAGGTGGGGATGGGTAACGAGCAAGGGAATAAAAACGAAGAAAAAATTACAAAGTTACGTTTTGTAGATAAGGATGGCGGGAGGGGAGAAAGAGAAATGGCGGTTGTTAAGAGTGGCGTTGGGGCCAAGAGGTTGATAAAGTGTTGTTTGGGGGATGTTGTGGAAAGGCTATGGAGCATCGAGCGTCCGCAGATTGGAGCTTGTTGCTGTGTTGAGCAGTTCAGCATCAATCAGCCTTCGCTTTCGCTGTTCAGGCCATGACAAGCTCGCGTAATCCGCAGAGCAGCCTTGAGCGCCAAGTGGCAGGACAGCACAGACCCACAGTCCGACTCTGCCCAATTGGTACCAAGTGGCGAATTAAAGTTCTTGCTTACTCATCCTTCTAACACCACGAAAATCGAAGGCTTCAGAAGGGGAAGGAGCATACTCGAGGATTATCTCGATCACAAATATTCGTTGGAGAGTCATATATTCTTGCAGAAAAATCCCCAAGTAAATGCTTGAAAGGAACCAACCCAAATAATAAAATAGAATAGTAACAATGAACGCAGAGCCTCAAGCGCCCGGTTAGACTCCCCCGCATTAAACGAGCTCATGTACTTTGTACTTGCTTCCCAAATACCCACGGCCCGCTTCCTGGTGACAAGAGAATTGCAAAGTCGTCTATCTCCCCTCCGATGAACAAAACGGCAAAAAGAAAAACCAGCTTTATTTTTAACCCTCGTTTCTCGGGGGGAACAAATCTACTAGTACTTATTGTGTGTGGAGAAAAATTCATAGGCATGACCCATTTTTGCATCACTCATTCCCATAACTCTGCCTCCTCCTTCTTCGGTAAACGCCGCGCTACGCCGCGCCCGGCCCCTTGCTCGATCCAACTTTCTTCAGCAAAAGTCGAATGCCATTAAACACAACATATGACACGGCCACGGCTTAGGCTGCACTTCCAATCTTGTTCAACCCCTTTAACGAGCCCAGGCTCAATGCTAGCCCTTGAGACCTGCTTCTTATCCTGACAAATCCGGTAATGAGTCCGTCTTCGCCCTCTTGCTCGATGCTCAAGTTTGCTAGCGCATCCTCGCCTATACGACAGTGGTCGTTTATTAGCATTCTAGTGTTACTATACAGAAGGGAGGGGAAGGAGGAGGGGGAGGCAATAAGGTAGAAGAAAGACTATGAATAACATACCAAACACACTGCGGGCGTAGAGGTTGGCGCTCAAGAATTGGCAATCACCCTTCAGGCTAGCCTCGGGGGTGAGGCAGTTCATATTGGTGCAAGCCATGAGTTGCTCGAGGAACTCGCGGAGAGACTTGCACTTGGACTTGATATTGACCTTGTTCTCCCACTCGAACTCATTCCACATCGTGCGGAACTGCGTCTCCGTGCACGTCGCAGGCTGAATGTAGTCCATGATGTCGACATGGAGATCGTTGAGAATGACAACGTTCGTGTCCGTAGAGTGGGCGCCTTCGTAGACGACATTGCCGAAGATGACGCCGGTATCCGTCGACGACACCTTGATGGTGCACTGGACGTTGTGGAAGTCGTGGGGCCCGAGGTTCTGCGTGGTTGGCCTTTCGACAACCTTGAGATCGCCAAGCGTCGCGAACTCAACGGCAAGGTTCTGGAGAGTCTCCGTGGTCTGGTTCACCAGGAGCACGTCGAGCACGATGTCGAATTGGTGGACCTTGACGTAAGCCTCGGCGTACACGGGGTCCGAGAAGCCGGTGAGCTGCACGACACGGCTCAGCTTCGACGAAAGGTCCTCCGTCACGGACTCGCCGCCAGTGGCCCGCTCAAGATCGACATCCATAAGCTCCAGCCCCGCATCAGCGTTCTTCTTCGCAAGCTGTCGAATCTGGAAAACGTCGTCGACCTGGACCGCAGTCTTGGCCTTCTCGACAGCTTCTTTCGCCGCACGCTTCTTCTCTTCTACCTGGACCATGGCACGGAAGGCCTTCCGGGTGTCGTCGAGGAAAACGGTTTCAAGCTCCTTGTGGGTCGTGAACTCGGAGAGGGATCGGACACAGGACATTATCCGATCGACAGAGTCCTCGTCGATCGGCGCCTTGACAAACTGCGACTGGCCAACACGGACAATGGAGATCATGATGAGCATCGCTTCAGCCCGGAGGGCGTTGGTCCGCGCAGGCTCGGACGAGATCTCAGAATGCCTCATCACGAGCTTGACAAGGGTAGAAGAAAGCACGGTAGCTAGGTAGTAGTCTCCATCGAGGATGAGCTGACGAAGAGGCGGCTTTTGCGCTGCCTTGACAGCCTCCAACTTGGCCGCCGCTGAAGACTGGCTCGTCAATGCCGTCTCCGTAGCATAGGTGCCATCCGCCAGCACTCGTCGAGAACCGCTGGGCGCGGCCGGTTTGGAATGACCACCGTTCACCTGGTCGTCGTCCTTCTTCTCTTCCGCATCAACGTTGTCGAGGAGGCGCTGCTCAGAAGCGAGGATGGGGATTTCACCGAGACTAGCCCGGATTCGCTTCCACGCATCTCGGATTTCCTTCTCCTCGGCCGAGTATTCACCGATGATCCAGAGAATACCCCTATAGACCTTGCCAGCTCGGACCTCGCCGAGAGTACCGGCCAACCTAGGGAGGATGGACGCGCGGAGGTTGGGGAACTTCTCGACTACCTCCTTGACGAAGCTGATAACATCAACAGCAGAGGCATTGTTGAAGTCGGCGATGAAGTCCATAAGAAGGTCGACAACGTTAGCCGCGACTTCAGAGAACTTGATGGCACATTGATGTATCGAATGAATGAGGAGCTGGCGGTACTCGGAGTTCTTCTCGTACTCCTGGTCCACAGTCTTGGAAAGCTCCTTCTTGAGGAGCAAGACAACCTCTTCCACGTTCTTGCTCGAGACCATCTCCAAAGCAAGCGTCAACGCCTTGCGCCGGACGTCGATGTCGGGGCTAGAAAGGGCTCGGAGAATATCCATGACAAGATCGTCGAGTACGCCTTCGTTCTTCCTCCTCAATTGATCCACCCGGTCGAGGACGATCAGCTTAACATTATTATCAGGCTCCTTGATGCTAAGCTCGATAAACTTGGCGGCGGCCGCCTTGACCGCAACGGGGTTGTTGGTGAGCGCAGTTAGAGATGAAGCGGCCTCGTAGACAACGGTTGAAGCACCGGCCTCGAGTAAGTCAAAGATAAGTCGAAGATACCGAGCCTTTCACGCATGTCAGTATAACCCCCCTCCAGACCTGGGGAACAGCAGCAAGGGACTAGTAGGTTGCTGCAACGGCGACCACATATCCATACCTTGTTCTGGGCGTTCTGGACCGCGTCTTTGCGGATAAATTCAATCTCAACAAGCTGTAAAAGCTCCTCCGCGTTGGGTATGCCGTCAAAGACTTGGCTGAGGTAGGCTAGCGCTCGGTCATGATCTATGCTAGCAAGAGCGGCAAAAGCATTGCGCTTGCAGGTTGCATCGCTTTCTCCTTCGAGGAAAGTCGAGATGAGATCGGAGGCGTCAGGGATAAGCGAGGGAGAGTGCTGGAAAATGGACGACACGGCGAAGACGGCATTCTTCCGGACGTAGGCATGGCGGTGCTCAAGGCAGGCACGAGCCGAGGACAACAGGGGTTCGATGAGCTCGGGTTCTCGAAGCTTGCAGAGGAAACGGAGGGTGTTTCCACGAATGTACTCGTTAGGGTGCTGGAGGTCATTGCGGATGCCATTGCTACACCGGGCGGCCGTGTTAGTAGATCCGATGTAGAGGCAGGCGTTAGATGGCGAATATGATAGACGATAACCAACCAGACTAAGATCATTTCCTGCTTAAGCTTGCCGCTAGAATCAAGCTTGGGACATATCTCGTAGTAAAAGTAGAGAAGCTTCTTGAGTGGCTTGGACTTGGATGGCATGACGAATCGAATAATGTGCATAAGGAGGGAGGGCATGGGGTCGCCATTGAGCATGATTGTTAGAATCCGCTTCATGGTTTCCACCTTGGTCTCGTCGGTTCCCTTCTCCAGTTGCATCCGCAAGTCGGAGACGGAGGGGATATCGGCGGTGTTATCCTGGTGCACCAGGCTGTAGGCGTTTTCGAGAAAGGTCGTCATGGTGGCTGAGAATTTTGGTCCGTACGACGGAGCCAGCTCGATCGGTCAGATTACGTCGGGTAAAGTGTTATGATCAGGAGCTGGGTCGGGACCCGGGTTAGATAGGAGGTGACTGCTTGAATCGAGGGGTGGTTAAGGGCGGAGGATTAGGTTGGGAGATAGTGGAGAAGAGCCAGGGAGTTCGTGGTACAGAGGAGCAGAGTGGACGATCGAACATCGACCATGCGAAGAGAACTGTCGTAACGCCTAGTCCTAGCTAGATGGGCAGTGCGCCACAACACAAGGTCGAGATGTTCGCTGTCGCAGGGGTTGGAGGCTGGTGTGGACAGGTCAACGAGATGTCAGAACTTAGGGGTGGCATCTTTTGGTGAATCTGGCCTGCGCGACCCTCGCCCTCCCCCAGTGGCAGGTACGTACCCCTGGATGGTAGTGCTAACTGGCCAGATTTGAGTGACGATCACGTGATATTCCTCGAGTTCAGTGGTGTCCGTCAAGGGGCTACGAGCAAAAAGGTCGCTGCAAGCACTCAGCACTGTGGAAGAATAAGGTTCAATTCCAGGTACTAGTACATTGGAAGACAGGATTATGTAAGAAGGCTTGGGTGAGTGAGATCAAGTGTGTGGCAATGGCAATGGCAATGGCAATGGCAATGGACTGGGAGCAACGTGGGAGCTGCCCCGCGGTCGACTCGAGTCCAAAAAAGCACCCCTCCATCCACTCCAGCCAGCCAAACTGTGTGTGATGAGCGGTGCGCGGTGAGAAGGCTGGGCCTAGTTCATATCCTTGCGGGACTCTTGACAACGAAGTAAACTTTGTCGACTTACCTCCTCCAACCCTTACATCCTCAATCTACATTTCAACCCTCCACGCCCCCTGACACCGAATTCATCAAGGGTCGCCGCCACCATGGCATCCAACGAAGGCTTCTACCTGCGATACTAGTATGCTTTCGTCCGATTCTTGACCCACAGCAAGACAAGGCTGACACCAAAGTCTTCCAGCTCCGGACATTCGGGTCGATTCGGCCACGAGTTCTTGGGTTCGTTATCAAAGATACCTTTCCTAGTATCTCGGAATGAATTCTAATCTCGTTGCCTCGCAGAATTCGACTTCCGTGTCGTGGGCGATGGTCGAAGCGCCGTGGCCAGATACGCCAACAATTCTAATTATCGAAATGACAGTCTCATCCGGAAAGAGAGTACGGCGCAATGTCTCGGTTTGTCGCATGAATAGTTTGTCAGTTTACTAATTCGAATCACCAGTGTGTGTGAGCTCGACGGTTATCGATGAGATTAAACGAATCGTCAAGTCGAGTGAGATTCTCAAGTGCGTTGAGGCCTAGCCATTGCGATGCCCAGCGGAAAGCTAACCCAGCATTAGGGAAGACGATAAGAAGTGGCCGCCGAAGAACAAGGATGGGCGCCAGGAACTAGAAATCAGGCTCGGCGGCGAACACGTCGTTTTCGAGGTCAGTTACGATATGGACTCTCATGATGAGAGACCCCAAGACATGATGAGGCTAACCGATCCAGTAGACCGCTAAGATTGGATCTCTCGTGGACGTGAGCGAATCGGCGGACCCCGAAGGCCTACGAGTGTTTTACTATTTGGTGCAAGACCTCAAGGCTCTCGTATTCAGCTTGATCTCTCTTCACTTCAAGATCAAGCCTATTTAGAGTTGCAGTCTCGAGGAAGTTGGGATAGCGGAGATGACCTAGATGTTACTTTTGATTCTTTTCAATCCCAAAGATACCCGGTGAACCCAAATTGGACTACACTACATCTATTAATTTCTGCTTGAGTGATCCATTGAAGTTTTCAATGCAATGATTGTGTCGTGCATTTCATAGGTCCAGGCCAATATCATCATTCGGGTCAAGTATTGATTTCTGTGGGGGATCTCCCAAACTTCAATGTCCCAATTTGGCCCAGCTTCTCCAAGATTTGAACCGGGATTTTTAGACGGCAGTGTACATTAATTAATTCGTACTGTGATTAACCGCATTCTCATCATCACATCGCCCTAATTTTAGTGTCTTCACATGCATCTCATGCCCAATTCCGAATGTCCGGTGGGGCTATTACCCTGTGCTATCAACACTGTATGCCAAGTCATCTTGCTCCCACCCAAACAGCTTTTGGGAAGTTGCAAATCATGGTGGTGTGAATCATGCCCATGTCCAGTTAAGCCCCAGGGTCATCCCCTCTATGCCTCCATGCCTCCATAACCTATTGCTACCTCCATACCTCTCTCCATCCCTTGTTGCTCCCTTGCTCTGAGTGGAGAAGCAACATAGTTTCGAGAGAGCAATCGAATCGAACCCCACCCGCATCGCAAAGGGCAAATAAAGAGATAGAGACACGTAAAAACGACCCTCTTCCCCCCTCACCTGGTTTTCCGCGGAACGAGGCTGGACCACGAGACCATGGCAATTCGACGCCTTGGCCGCATCCATTAAGGAGTAAGGGGATCAGCGACAAGTGACAGTGACAGCGACAGCGACCTGAAAGCAAGGCTGCTGTCCACGGGCTCGCACGTTTAATCGTCACTCACCCCGAGACAATATCACAGCAATGGTATGTCATACGACGCGAATTCCCTACATATATCTCTGTATCTCTTATATCCATATATCCTGCCCATTAGGGCTGAATGCTCGCTTGGCGATCCGTCTATCGACGACGTACTTCATAGTAGAGACGAAGCATACGCAAGGGAATGACAACGCCCGAGTATTCCAGTGCTAACCATGTCGTCTTACGTCCTTCATTTTAGGGTTGCTGCGCTTCCCGCCCGTCTGGCGACGATTCGCCTTACGCCGATGGCGCAATATCAACCTCCTCGCATGCGATCAACACCCAGCCTCCTGCGCAAGAACAACCTTCAACAGATGAAACGATCCAAACCACGACGACGACGGGACCTGCCTCATCCACACGACGGCATCGACGCAATCAACAGCCGCTAGATCAGCACATCAACAAGCCGCTTCGCCGCCACGTATGGACGTCTAAGAACCGCAGATGGACGAGAGCCTCACTCGATCGCGAGCGATCTGAATTCTTCGATACTAGGGTAACGGGTCGACCCGAAGTCTGGGCGACGCTGCATGCCGTGCTAGAAATTCTATGGAACCCTGAATCGGAGGGTTTGTCCGACGATGGAGCCGAGGGCCTTGCGACGGCGCAGAGTATCCTTGACGCGGCGGAGATTACCCTCCCGACTGGTAACCTGGCGCAGGGAGCCTACGATTCGTTGGGCAACTACTACGCATTCCACGAATGGATCATTTCAGACCCCACAAACATCGTAGAGGGCCACGGCGACGATGTATCCGACCGAATTGAGGACGACGACACGAAAAGGATCCCTCCGTTCGAAGAGTCAGATGATCCCGATGACGAGGAAGCTGCCCGAAGGAGGGAAGAGAAAGGGAAAGCTGTTGTCGACGTACGAGACTTGATAACGGTGTATGCGCGACTGAGCGAAAACGCTCGGGATGTCAAGGTTGCCGTGGGCAAGTCTGATTCCGTTCGCGTTGTGGCCCGGAAGATTCTCGAGGACTCTGGCGTAAGAACTAACCACTCCTACTCCATATACCATTCCCCCATCTTACCTTGACGCAAATATCTAACATTGAGCGGGCCGTGTAGCTCCCTCATGACCGGACCATCCGTATAGCGTACCTTGGAAAGATTCTTCGAGATAACGCCTCCCTTGAAGACCAAGGCTGGAAGGCCGGTCACGTAATCAACGCGCTTGTCTTTGCTCGCTAGGAGCGTGCTGGAGACGAGGAGAACGAATTCAGCGTCTCCAAGAGGTCGTGGTCCCGAAGGCTTCTACAGCAACAGCGTCGAAGCCCATCTCCGGTTCGCCGCCCTGACGGCCCTGACGGCCCTGACGAAGGGTTGCCCTGTGAAACCGACTTGCCGATGTACTACCCGATCTTCGGCTGGGTCTATCTATAGCGCCCTTGACGAGGCGCTTCTATATACAGGGCCCCATTAATGCATTCCCTTTTTCTTTTCGTTATTTCCCCTCCCGCTCCCCCATACTCTTCTCGAGACCTACCTCCTCCCAGCAGTGCTCTTATACTTTATAATACTTGGCCGGAGCCGCATCCAGACGGTATTACCTACTGAATCTCCCCTTCGATATATTTCCTACCTTTTTCCCCCCTCTTCTACAGGAGGTTGGTACTTTTATTCTACTACCACATGGTTTTGTTTTTTCAGGTTGGTAATATAAGGATCGAGCAAACAGGCATTGGCATGGGAATCATGTGTTTTTACGGCCGGTTCATCATCATGTTCCTGGGATTCCTACCTTGACGATACCTCTGTGGCTTTCTTTTTATTTTCTTATTTTATCTTCTTCCGACTTACTCTGGTTTAACTTTTTTATGGGAGGGAACTGGGAGATGGCGGATACCCAGGGCTTGCTTTGGTTTTTTTTGGAGTTGTGTTGTCCCCATGTGATGCATCATCATGCTTATGTTTTGTTGGCTGGATGTGTGGACGGATGCAATGCTTTATACTCCTTCTATTTATCTTTTATATCTTCCCCGTTTCCTTTTTAAGAGGACAAATAATATCAATAATATTGGCAAACAATGCAGCTCTCGACCTCATGATCAGTCCCGTCATCGTCGGGAACGTCGGGAAAAGCAGGCTCAACGTCACGAGGCGTCGTCAGCCTTGTCGTCATGGCACATCCACAACCCAAACTTTATAAGAGCATCTGCTTGGAGTCCCTAGTACATACAACCATAGCTCGCAGACAATTGAGGGTCCCGTCCGCTCCCCTGTACACAAGCTGCGAAGCGCCGGATTAGTAGTTGGGTCGGTGACGACCAGCGAATCCCCGGTGTTGTATGTTATTTTTGTCGATATATATATATATATATATATTTTTGTGATTCAGCCATGTCCAAGAGATGTTGATCCTGGTGAGATTGCCTAGGGCGGTCTGAAGGCTGTGGCTATCTCGGATCGCATGGCAGAGGCAACATCTGTGAAGGGTTGTGCAAGGCTGAACAAACCTCTTAGGGTAAACGCCTCGTGAGGAGAGGCAACGATGCCCTTCCAATCAAGGCCATGGGGTTTTGAGGACAACAGCTATAAAAAAAAGGCGACAAGCTCCTTTGAGCAGGGGTATATCGGAGGAGTTCGCGTTCCTGCTATACCCACTCCTTGGATCGTGAAGCTCTGGAGCCGCCTGTGTTACTCTGTCCCCGAGGCTGTGGTGTGAATGGATATGCCTTGAGGAATTCCCGTATTCGAGGAGATGTAGATCATCAACTCATGCTATGGCCATGAATTATACAAATGTGTGTATACAAAGCGAGGCCATCTGTATCATCTCCAAAAACTTGTCGTTCTCACCGAGCCCGCGTGTGGTTCCTTCTTCATTTTCACCCCACGCCCCACCACGACTCACCGCCCAAATCTTTTTTTTTCTGCCCCTCCAAAGAACTTGGAAGGACGGACCCTCGCATCCTGAACCAACCTCGACCACATTCATCGCCAACAATAGTGTAGACAAAGAAGCGGACGGACTCAATTTGACCCTGACCTCCTCAAAATAAGAAAACCAAGTCTCTACCAGGCTCAATCCCTAACTATCGCCAACCAACTGCTCCAATTGCTATCGGACACGCAAATCAAAACCACCCACCATGGCATCGCAAGAAGCCAACCTCCCCTTCATCCGCAACCTCGCCTCGAGCGGTTCGTCCTCACATCCTCTCACCCATTTCCTTGTTTTCAATCCCACGAGCTAACCGAAACTACGCAGACCGCAAACTCCGCACCTCATCCCTCGACTCCCTCCGCGCCTTCCTCTCCGCCCAACACACCCTAACCCCCACCGACGCCCTCAAGCTCTGGAAAGGTCTCTTCTACGCCATGTGGATGTGCGACCGACCCATCCCGCAACAGAACCTCGCCGCCGAGCTCGCCAATCTCCTCGCGCCGTCCACCAACTCCTCCTCGACCGAAACAACCGGCGTCGTGCACGAAGAGTGCGCGAGCGCGTGGATGCGCGGCTTCTGGGAGATCGTCTCCGCGCAGTGGACGACGGGCATTGACGTCCTCCGCATGGAAAAGTTCCTCCTGCTCGTCAGGCGGTTCGTGTGCGCTTCGTTCGCGTGGGTGAAGGTGGGCGGGTACAAGGAGGGGAGGGTGCGTGCGCTGTTGGAGGTTTTGGGGCAGTGGCCTTTGGAGAAGGAGGGGGAGTTGGATAGGGTTCCGCTGGGGTTGAGGTTACATGTCATCGATGTGTGGGTTGACGAGGTTGAGAGGTCCGGGGTGCTCGCGGAGGTGGAGGCCAAGGATGGCGCAAGGAAGGTTGTGGATGGGGTGGGGGATTTGGCTAGGGCGTTGACGAAGGGGTTTCCTAGTAAGCCTTTGAGGAAGAAGGCGGAGGATTCGTTGGAGGATGAGAGGTTACCGTGGTATGTTCCGCCGAAGGAGGAGGACGAAGACGATGATGATGGATGGGCAGGCTTCCAGGATTAAGCATGGAGAGAGAGAGGAATAATAGGGAAAGAGAAAAAAGAATACAAGGCGTTAAGGAAAAGGAAATGGATGGCGAGTCTTGCAATCTCGCGGATATTCCATGAGGCAAAAGGTGCCAAAGTCGTCACTGGTATATCAATGATAAATTGATCTTGGTCTACCTTCATCTCTTACGGCACATTCACATCTCGCCCGTTTTCTAAGCCCGACGCCACTGCTACTCCTCCAGTCTTCGCCTGCCCCTATGCATACCCCATCGCGACTCTCCCACTCTCTCTCCCACATGGCCTACGACTCGTAGTTCCTCTTGCGATGCATTTCACTCATTCAAACAACAAGACTACAAAGCAATGCGACCCCAGCCAGAACTCCAACAGCGCTATCCACAGTCCTCCACACTCACGCGTCGCCCTTAACCTCCATCGCCTTAAACTTATCAAGGACTTGCAGGAGCTGCTGTCCACCCTGCCCCGCATCGCCAAAGAAGTCGGTAATCTTGACATTAGTCCCGTCCACCGTCACCGTCGTCTCGGCGATAGCCTTCTCGAGCGCTTCGATCCTAAGCTCCAGCTCCTTCACCTTCGCTCTCCACTTCGCTATCACGTCGGTGAAGGCATCGTCGATGACCTTGATGACCTCGATGGCCTTGATGAGTCCTTGGCTCTTGTCGGCGCTGGCCTTCAGCAGCTCTTCCTTCGAACTCATGGTCTCTCTAATTGGAGGTTGTGGTTAGTGGGTATCGTACAGTCGGTAGGCGGTCCTTGGGTGGATATCATTTTACTAAACCTTGTATGTAGAGAACTTGGATGAGAGTTGTTGATAGCGATCCGGCTTGTTCGCGATCTGAGGGGGAAGGGTTCACAAAGACAAGAAGACTTTCTCAACAGAGCCGGATTCTCTCGACTTCTCGACTGGGTAGTGTCCTAAGGACTGTGAAGAAGCGAAACACTATATTTTATTTATAGATTTCAGAGATTCTTGTTTTCGCAACATGGTTGTTTCCGGAGACTCGGCTTCTTAAATCCATGAGATTTTCGGCTACACGCAGGCGCCGCCCGACGCTTGATGCTCATTCTTGGGCGAAAGGTGCAGCTGCCTAGGCAGTTTTTTTTCTGGTTGATGTATCCGATATGCACTTGTTCTGCTGAGACCCTAGTTTCGGCTCTTGCGGCGAGTGTAACCTCCTTCGGACACGATATCTGAACAATACTTCGCAGTCTCCGCGAGACAAGAAAAAAAAAATCGCTTTCGCATCGCCCACGAAGCATGAAGCAAGCACGAACTCGGAATAACAAGTGAAGGAATGAACCAATAACCGGAGATGGTCTCTTCAAACGCCAAGAAAAGCCGGGGTGTCATGGCTGCCCGACGTCTCTGCCTAGGCTTCTAGGATGCGTGCTGGAAACGTGGGCATTTGACAGGAGATTGCACTTGTGATTTCCAAAGGTGCAGTTTTTTTTCATGTGAGGCTGCCAATATCGACTGCCGGAGACAAGGAAGCAAAAGGAGATCTGGGGCGGAGGCCGGACGGGACTACCGAAGATATAGAAGCCGGGAGAATCCCGCGACGATGTCTAGACGAGACGCAAGGCTGGATATGCATCAATCGGAGTTCGATATATTAGAAAGTTTATAAAGTACGGCTATAAAGGGTGCCATATCATAACAAGATTGCATCTAAGTGAACAACTTTTACCACTGCATACAGAGTTGTTTTCAAGTTCGTCAACGCTTGTCTGGCAGAAGTCCTCTTGTTTACGGGAAGGTATGTGCTCTGGCTCCCAATCGCCCACGAAGAACCCTCCTCCCCCCCGCGTCTTTGAAGTTGCAGCGTTGTCACCGTTCACTCGAGCCATGAACTTGGAGCCAGTCCGTTGGCTTCGAGTCCGACTCCTGACATACGTCTTTGCATGCTGCGCCTGCTGCGCCTGCGCACCCTACCCAATGTAACCTATCTCCCCGAGGCCAAATGCGGCTGGCAAATCTGCACTGACATCAGAGTAGCCGAGTCGGGTTTCGCATTTCTCATACTTAACTTTTCATGGTTACTATTGGGTTATGCGTGGGGATGATGCAGAGGCGCTTGCATATCTCATGGACAGGGTTCGCCGGTCAACTAATAAGGCGGCAGAGAATCGCATGCCTGCCGGAGACTCCGGAAGAACGGCACGTCGTTTACACCAGAGGCGATTTCAGGAATCCTCCAGCCGCACCTATGTTCCTCAGCCAAACGTTCGGGTTTAGGTAGAGAACCAGGCCCAATTTCTTGTCCCTCTCCGCAGTCATTAGCATTCAGCAATCTTGTGCCTCTTCCGTTGCCTCTCTCTCGTCTTTATCGTTATTCCCCCAACTCCGGTCTTCTTCTTCGCTGCTCTCATCGCCCAATCCCATTTATTTAGACATTTCCTCCGCAGGGAGGAAGAAAAAACAAATGCAGCAAATTAAGGTGGGCGGGCGGTCCTTGATAGTCCCGGCCTAAACCAGAGCGGAGACAACACATCCCCAAAGTCCATGAGCCTTCCACCTCTCCAGTTGTCCTTCTCCCTCATAAGGTAGGAGAATCCTGCTGAGTAGAAGAAGTCTATATTCTCCTGAAGCACGGAATTCTCACGGTCTTTCGGACTCCGCGAGACATATTCATAAGCAAGGGCATAGTAATGCGACGTATCCCCATAGTAAGAATGTCCAGTGTTTAAAGGATGTGTGGCTTCCTTGGGCCTAGCTGGATCTTGTATTCCAAAATTAGAAGGGGGCGTATTCGGTTAGACTATGCCGTCTGGCGAAGGGGACATTTCAATGTTTAGTTGGCGAGGAAAGAAAAACAGCCCAGGCAATGTTTTAGAGCAAAACGGCTGCCATCTCTGCCGTTGACACGTTGTTTGTTGTATGCTGTATGCTGGGGGGAAAGGGTCTGAGTTATATCTTGGAGGCTTGATATTTATGCCCTCTCGGTACTTCGTAATCTCTATCGACCTGGCCCAAGATTTGTTCGAAATCCCTGAACAAACATCAATCCCACCCCATCCTCCTACGATACCATCTCAACGTCTCCATCCCCGTCTGCACCCTCATCCCGCACCTCGCATCCAGCACAAATGCCTCCCAGTTCGCCGCCTTGTCTAAACAGGCCTGGCACTCTTCGATCTTGGCCTTTCGGAAGCCGTCAAGAGCCGCCGCCTTATCGTCTTCGCCCTGATTCTCGGCCGCTGCTGGCTTTTCCTCGGAAGAACCGTCCTCCTCACGTATCCTCGATGCCTCTTCGAACGACGAGGACGAACAGGCCTCGGCCCAGGCGAGAACACCCATCTCGTAATGCGTGCAGGGAAGGATATAATCATCCTTTGTGCTACCCTTGAAGCAGGACCTAATAATTCAGTTAGTCCCAAACCATGTTCCAACTAGTAACGTTCGTAGACAAAGCAAGAAAAGAAGAAAAAAAAACAGAAAGGAATAAAATAGGACCAAGAAACGGAGAACTCCTAGACCATGGAAACTCACTTGTCATGCTTCAAAATGTCCTCCTCCAACACCGCCCGAGCCTCCTTCACCTTCCCCAATACCCTTAAAAGCGCCGCCTCGCAGAGAGCTTTCACCGCCCTCTCCTCGACCACGCCCCCGAGCTTCTCCATCACTTGCTTACTCGCCGTACACCTATCCCACCCTAGGTACTCGAGCGCTTTTTCCGCCTGCTCCCTATCCACCCTCTTGCCTCCGTTCCACAGATAGACCATCTCCTGCGCGGGACTCACGCCGACGGCATCCGCCAGATCGATCTTGTGCTCTTTCGCACGAGCCTCCCACTTTTGAAGCTTCCGCAGCACGAAAAGCTCAAAGGGGAGCTGTTTGGCGAGGAACTTCTTCTTTCCCGATGCCGTAGGCGCCTTTCGGAAGAGCTCCTCGGCCATTTTCTTCCTCCGCTTGGTTTCTTCTCCATCCCCGCCATGGCTGTGGAAGGCGTCGCGATAGAGCTCCAACTCGGCGCAGCCGGCAAGGTAGTAGTACAGTGTACGGCTCCACTCGTTCAGATCGAGACACTTGAGAAAGGAATCGCGCGTGAGATCCCAGTCCATGATGAAGAGCCCACTAATGGCAGTCTCGAAGGAGGCCAAGGCGTCGACCTGCTTCATGTTGGATTTAGGCATGTGCTTGAGGCAGTCAATGGCGTCAGCCAGACGTCGTGAGTTGGCGTACATGCGCGACTGTTCCAGATGCCAGAATCCGGATTGGGGGTACCGAGCTCTGAGGCGGGCGAGGAGTACATCGCACTTTTCTCTGGGCAGACCGACAATTTCGGCCGCGTCGTCGTAGAGATCCGCGGGAGGTAAGATGTCTGACAGGCCGAGGAGTCCGTTGTAGTAAGTGAGGAGGACCAGGCTTGCAATGGCACCGTGCACGTTTGGGAAAGCCGTACTCTCCCAGAGCATGCGGATACCGCGCTCACGGTCACCTCTGAACCCAATGATGCTGAGAAGTTTTGATAGAGCCGGGGGGACTAGTGTAAAAAGGAAAAGAAGAACGCCGAAACACATGGTCGCGCCGCTGTGGATGAAGGCGTCTCGTGGGTTTGTGAAGGCTTCGGAGTCGAAACTTGTCTTGGTGCCCGTGCCAGTCGCTGAACTACCGGCTCCGCTGGTTCCCGACAACGAAGAAACCACCGAAGAAGAATCGGAAGAAGTATTGTCGGTAGTTGATTTCGAAGGAGGCACAATTTCGGGATTCCGTAGCAGCGAATCCGTAGCACATTCGACATCCTTTCCAACAATACCATCCTCATCGTCGCAAAACTCATCATCCCCGAAAGTACCTGGCATTCTGTCATCGGCAAAAGCCTCGGCAAGCGACCTCCTCCTCTGTGCCGACGTGTTCGATTTGACGCCTCCCCTGATGTCCAGCTGCATGATGGCATCCAAGGCGAAATAGGCCTTTCTAAGCTTATAGAAGCTCTTAATACCCTCGGTCAAACTCTCGTGCAGCACGCCCACGACGGCAGACATGAGCATGGCCTCGGCATGCACAAGCGCATACTCAGTGCCGGGCGGATAGATGCACGACGTGCACTCGGCAAACTCCTTCTGCGCCCTCTTCTGGTCAGCCAGGGCTCTCGCTTCGCATTTGGCGAGCTGGGTCGACGCCAGCAACATGACGTCCTTTTCGAAACCAAGGATGGAGCGGATGAAGCTGATGACGGTGCGGGCGAGGTCGTGGTAGCTAGAGTCGCCGTCTTTAAGGCGAGCCTCGGCCCCGTCCATGTCGTCGTTGAGAATGAGCTCGGCGGCGGCGAAGGCGTCTTCGATGTTGGCCATCTCACTGGCCAGGAGTTCCTCTTTAGATGGGCCTTCCGCAGTCGCAGACGATGTGGTCTTCTCTGCGGGCTCGGCGACTTCCGCACCGCGGAACCAGGAGCCGATCCGGACCATGTTGGAGATGTGGAGAATGTGTGAGGGGGAGTGAGAGATGAAAGGGGTTGGTGAAAGTGGTAGGTTTGAAGGGTTAACTCTTACGGCAAGTTGAGGCCGTCGAGGCAGAGAGACACGGCTGAGGGGGATAACTCCCGGTCAAACAAGCATTGGGAGTGTTTGGATATGAGCAGGAAAACAAAGGAAGAAAAACAATAGGAAATATGCCCGGTCCTAATGGTCAGACAAGATGTTACGAATGTGCGTTGTGATATCCTTAAGCCCAAATATGGCGAGATCTAACTCGCATCGAAAGCTTTGTGGTGCTTCCCCAGCCCAAGATGCGGCCTTGACAAACAGAGGGGCCACTTAAAGATGTCGTGCAATCAAAAGCGCGGCTCGCGCACACCGGCTTGATGGTTATTTTCCGCTGCGAGTAAGGGGGGACAGGACAGGAATGTGAAGAGCGGGCAGGGGTTAACAGGATACGCCAGGTCGGAATCGACTCGGAGAGAGGATTGATGAAGATCAATTAAGGGAAAGAGACAAGCACATCGTTGATCAGTGGACCAAGTAGCTAAGTAGATTATTAGAGGGTAGGCAAGACCAAGATCAAGATCAAGATTGCACCTGCCCCAAAACTATGTATTTCGTAATTGTATCAGACAACGCAACGAAACGAGCAGGACCGACCGACCTGCGGGATCGGGCCCCCAGAAAGAGAAGGAAGGTAGGAATGTAGTGTATGTACGAGGAGTCGAGGACAATGCAAAGATACGGGGTTCCATCGAAATGCAACCTGGGACTGGTGGTCCCCAGAGGCGGCAAAACGCCCCCAAAGTTTGTTCCCTAGAGCCTAGAATGAAGAGGAGAAAGGAGCGGGTTGGCCAGTTACCATTGCGAAATCAATTGAATCAAACCAATGGTCTTGGGGCCTTGACGCAATCAAACGCACCTTCATGGTTGAAATTGACGCGTCGATGCAGTGCAGGAGCAGGAGCGAGGGGGTTTTCACTCGGACAAGGAGCAAACCAAATGCCCGGTGGTGGCGGTGCCAGTGTCGGGTGTGTCAAGTCGCAACGACATTGATCAATGATCAATATGAAGTGGCGGCAAACAACCAGGCCGACACCCCAAGAAGCCCTCGGATCTGCGCCGCTAACGAACCGATGCAAGTCGACGGTGAGGGTACAGGAAGCTAATGTGCGACCAAGTCGGGTTGATGGAAAACGGCGACCCGAATCTCATCGATTGAGCAAGTAACACTGAGGCACACCACTGTAGACGCCCGCCCGGACTTCGTACTCATACACTGATGGATCAATGTAATTGAAGCTGATAATAGTTGAGGCTATCCACGAACCGAACCAAACAAAACCACGCACACTTGGACATCACAATCCATGGTCTATTATTAGTAGGGAGACCAGGGACTGGTGAAAGAAACAGGGGCTGCCTCGAAACGGGGACCGCAAAGGTTTCAAGATTCTCCAGGACCTGGGATGTTTCGGCGATTAGACCAGTCAATCGTTGGTTAGTGTTATCTTTCCTACTCCCTACACGTCGCACGACTGTATGAAGGTCTGAAGTACAAGGAGTCAGCGATCCGATCCATTGATGGCCTGCAGAAATCGCGAAGTATTAACGGATTGATGGGCAGGGTTTGGGGTAATTCAATATTATCAGGAACATCAATGCTGGTTGGCTGCACTCAGCCTTCGAATGCTTAATGTTTAACGATCGAGCCGCTGGACAACTTCCCCAAGGCCTCAATGTTCTTGGGTGTCTTCAAGTTCGTGGGTACTTGCGTATTAATCCAAGCCACCAGACCTACTGACGCGTGTCTGCTTGTTCATTACTTCGTATTCTACTTGTACTTGTCGGTCAGCAGAGTGGACATAGTGATGCTGCCACGGAGAGCAGTAGATTTTCCGTCGTCGTTTCTTTGGTCTTCGCTGCCCACTGCAATCGCAGGTAGTCCCTCCCTTTCGGTACTCTTGTCCCCGCGCAGCGCATGCGTTCAATGGAATGGACTCGGTTCTCCGCAAGAGCGACAGGATGTGCCAACGCCAGTTTAGTATCAAAACTTCTTTTCCCCAAATTGAAATCGAAACTTGTGCCCAGAACGATTCGTCAACCTGTACAGAGTAATAATTACTTCGCAGGTTACTTTGAGTTGTTACCAATTGCATGATTGCATGTGATTGCCCAACCTTAAATCGAGCCCTTGTCAGTTCCCAAAGTTCCCAGACATCATCCCAGTTGGCAGCAGCTGTGTTTCTGTTGTTATTCAAAGCCTCTGAACAATCTGATAATGCCCAAACCCGTGCTTGCAGCTTTTAATCTTGATTCAGCCTTTGCTTGAAGATTCTGGCAATGAAATTGAGAGATCCGTAGTCAACACAACGATGGCTAGCAGACCAAGTAAATACTTGGCAGTGAACTCACGCCTGACCTTTGCTAAGACAGATGTTGCCAACTGGCGACACTCTATCCACAAGGCTGCCAATGACGCCTCATCCATAACACAGTCCAACCATCTGTGATTCAACGCCCCAAGCTCCCTCTCAAATCCAAAAGCATCCCACCAAAAAGCTTCGCCTTCCATCTTCTTCTCCCAACCTAGACCCGGCGACATAATTTAAACGAGCTTTATAAAGAAAACAGCAATCCCTAAGCTGCCACCCAAATCTTCATCCTAAAAACCAAGATCTCCAAAGAAAGCGCACGCCATGGCCTCCGCGGACGCGAAACCCACCACCGCCAAACCGACCGAGGACACCAAGGCCGAAGAACCCCAGAAACCCGCAGCCATCGTCGGCGAGGATGACGAATTTGAGGACTTCCCCGTAGATGGTGCGTTCTTTTCTTTCTTTTTGACTCTTCTCCTCAATCTCCGCTCTATCAGGGTACCCTCAATATCTCTCCCCTTCGCATGCCGCTCGCCGTTCCTTTTCTCCAGGATGAATAATTCCAGAGGTAAAAGAAATCAAAAACGTAACTAACCAAAAAAAAACTACTCAACCATCTAGACTGGGCTACCGAAGACGCCGAAGCAGCAGAGGGCGCCGAAACGAAGCATCTCTGGGAGGAAAGCTGGGACGACGACGATACCAGCGATGACTTTTCCGCCCAGCTCAAGGAGGAGATTCGAAAGGTCGAGGCGTCGAAGAAGCGATAGAGTCGTATATGTGTTCGTGGGCGAAGCGGAGGGTTGAGACGGGCGAAGTGAATATACAGCTCCGGGGAATGGTCCCTCTTTTCTCATGATTCGACAATCAGGTGGGAGATATGAGAGGACTGCGTGTCCCCTACGGTCTCTTGAGTCACAAATTCAGGGTTGCTTCTAGACGACCATAACTAAGAGGAGAGGGAGAGATGGTCGAGGCTAATTAAGTGGCTGGAGGGGATTGTATGCATAATCAAGGGATAACGGAATACAAGTTACGAATTAAGTGTACAGCCTACGCATCTCACGACGGGAGAGTTGGTACATATCTACTGCAGGGAAAATGTGAATCCAAAAAAAAAGGTCAAGTTGACCAGTCCCAAGGACCAATTCTACAGACGCTATTTTGGCGAGTTTGGGAATGGCCCAGTTCATTCAATTTTTTTTTTTTTTTTATTCATAGGCTTGCTTTACCTAGCCTCCTCTCCATCCCAGATTTATCTCGTTTATATCAGACCTATTCATCGACCATAGGAGAGAAGAAGTAAGAGAAAGACAGGAGAAAAGAAAGAAGAAAGCGCCCCTTTTTACTTACTCGACAGAGCAACGATGCCAGGAAGCTCCTTGCCCTCCAAAAGCTCCAAGCTGGCACCGCCACCGGTGGACACGTGGCTAAGCTTATCCTCAACACCGTACTTGGCCGCAACGGTGGCGGTATCACCGCCGCCAATGATGACGATCTTGCCCGCCTGGCACCCGGAGACGGCGGCATCCAGAGTCGCCTTGGTACCGTGGGCGAAGTTGTCAAACTCGAAGACGCCGGTGGGGCCGTTCCAGAGGATGGTGTTAGACTCGTCGATGGCCTGCTTGAAGAGCTTGATGCTCTCCTCGCCGCAGTCGAGGCCCATCCAGCCGTCGGGGATCCCGCTCTCGTCGGAGGCCTTGCCAACGGTGGCATCCTTGGCGAACTTGTCAGCGGTGATGTAGTCGACGGGGAGGACGAGCTTGACGTTGTTGGCCTTGGCCTTCTCGACGAGCTTGGGGACGGTCTCGGCGCCGGCGGCATCGTAGAGCGAGTTGCCGATGGCCATGTTGTTGAGGGCCTTCTTGAAGGTGAAGGCCATGCCGCCGCAGATGATGAGCGTGTTGACCTTGTCGAGGAGGTTGTCGATCAGCTGGATCTTGTCGGTGACCTTGGCGCCGCCAAGGATAGCGAGGAAGGGGCGCTTGGGGTTCTCGAGGGCTTGCGCGAAGTAATCGAGCTCCTTCTTTACGAGGAAACCGGCGGCCTTTTGAGGGAGGTCGACGCCGACCATGGAAGAGTGGGCACGGTGAGCAGTGCCGAAAGCGTCGTCTGTTGTTATTGCATGTAGTCAGCAAATCGAAGATCTGTCTTTAGAGCGTAGAGGCTTGGCTTGCCTCCGGGGTAGGTAGTGTTATTACGTACTGACGTAGATATCGCCAAGGGCAGTAAGACCCTTTCGGAATTCCTCAACCTTGGCCTTATCGGCCTTAACCTTGTTCCCATCCTTATCCTTGGAGGAACCCTCCTCCTCGGCGTGGAAGCGCAAGTTCTCGAGCAAGATGACGGCGCCGTCTTGAGCCTCGTTGACGAGCTTCTCGACCTCGGGACCGACAGAGTCGGGAGCGAACTGCACGGACTTGCCGAGCAGCCTCTCGAGCTCGGGGACGACGGGCTGGAGGCTGAACTTGGGGTTGGGGGTGCCATTGGGGCGGCCGAGGTGGGACATCAGGATGACGGCCTTGGCGCCATTGTCGAGGGCGTACTTGATGGTGGGGACGGCGCCGACGATGCGCTGGTTGTTGGTGATGTTCTTGTTCTCGTCGAGAGGGACGTTGAAGTCGACCTAGGAAAGGGAAACGAGAAAAAAAAAGGCTTGTGTTAGAAAGTCTGATATTTTCTGTGGAAGTTTATGTGAAGCTGTGAAATTGTAAAGCTTTTAATGCAATATGCAATGTGGGATCATGCCACGAGCTTTTTCTTGCTTGGAAGAGGAAGGAGGGGTGATGGTGGGGGAGGGGCAGCAGCAGCAGTAGTAGCAGCCACAACAGCTCATCTCAGGTCGCAGTTCCGCAGAGAGAGCAAAGAGAACGTGCGATAGAAATCGAAATGCATCACTGTAGCTGATCTACAGGATTTTGTGACGGTGGTGGCAGGTTTCGCATTTGCGTAAAGAAATGGCGATATTCTTTTCTTTTTTTTCTTCTTCCATTCAAGCTGGTGGGTGATGAAGAGGTGTTAAGAGAGCTTACCCTGATGAGGACCCGCTTCCCCTTGACGTCGACGTCAGCGATGGAGAGCTTATTGGAGAGAGACATGTTGATCTTCGGAAACAATTGAATTGAGGGGAGACGAGAAAGGGAATGGGAAAGGGAAAATCGAATCGAGGAGTAGATGCGGATTGGAGATGATGGTTTGAGGGGGAAGAGGAAGAGGGAAATTGTGTGAAGAAAAAAGGAAAAAAGCTGGAGGCCGTATGATGTTATCCAGCGGCAGCACCAACTCGAACTCGGAAAGCTTAGGAATAAATCAACACGAGTACTTCTTAATTTGAGCAAGTCCAATTGTTCTTGGTCTTGGTACAGGATGGATCGATGATGTCGTCCAGTCACGAATCACAGGCAAAAAAATGAGGGGTCAAATCGCGACAATTGGAGGGTCCCAAGTGGGAAGGTGGGGTCTGGTGCTATTTTTTTCATTTCTCTCTCACAACAATCGACCTCAACTGATCCCGTTCGCCAATTGATGCTGTCATGGCGGGGTAACGCTCGCGGGTCTTGGTCTCATTCCAAGGCCAGAACGGAAACTCTGAGCGCGAAAATGGCATTGAACTGAGAGCAAGCTGGCGCCATTGGCGTCCCTAGTTTGTCCTCCTTGAGAAAGCTGAACTAGTGTGGGCTGCTGAGTTTAATTCAATATCAAATGTTCCCATGACAGGACCAGGTTCACCTCATAGTGTCCAAAGTTAGACTTGTCCCTGAACTTCTGAATAAAAAAAGGAATCCCTTCCCGACATTCCGCCCTCCAAGGTCCCATTCCACCATAAAAAAACACCCGAAGCACCCGTTTGGCTGCCTACCAGTGCTTGCAAACCTCCAAGGGCCCAAAATAATCCCAATTGAGCCCTATTGATTGCGTAGGCGACTTGCGGACCCCGGGTGTCGCGAATTGAATCAATCTTTGTCTGTTCTTGGTCCGGTTATGGCCGTGGTGACCCGGTTACGAGGAAGCCCCCCAAAACACCTCGGCCCTCGGAATCGCCACCTAAGCTCATGCGGATTGATACAACGTAAGAAAAGATGAGACACAACCCCGTGCTCCCCGTTGCGGATTATATGTGCTGGCCATGATGATGGTATCGTATCGCCTTTAGTATTTGTTTCCCGTTCTATTACAGATACCTCCGCCGTGCAAAAGCATAAGACTCCGTTGTGCATCACAATTCGACCCTGACAAAAACAGGTCGTCCAAGCCTTTTATAACCCAGCCTCGAGATAGAATCCAACTACCAGGAAACCTCCTTCAGTCCTCTTCCTCTTCCATGGCATCGTCATCATCGTCGCCCCCTCTATACTCATCATCACCACTGTCGTAGAAATCGTCCGCATCCAGCTCGCTTCCGTAATCCTCCATCTCCTCATCGCCGTCCTCCTCACCCTTGGCGTTCATCGTCTTGATCGCCTTCTTCTTCTTGTCGAGGTTGGCCTTTTGCTCCCGCCTCCTCGCCTCCTTCTCTTCCCTCCGCTTCTCCCACCTCTTCTCGAGCTCCTGCGTCTCCTCTTTCGTCTTCTGGATGTACTCGTGCCACATCACCTTGCCCGCCGCGATGCCGTCTTCGACCTTTGTTAACCTCAGCCTCATGCGCGGCCCCAGCTCCACCAGCTTCACCGCCCGCTTCTCCACCTTTTCCTCTTCTTCGGGCTCGGCCCCGCCTTCCCCGGCAGCGACCGCAGCAGCAGCTCTACGGGAGATTTTCCGTGGCACGTCCTCGACGACCTCCACCTCCGCATCCGTGTCGACTTCGCTGCCGCTCGTGTAATCCGTCATATAACCCTCGCCATTCTCGCCCCCAATCATGAAATCCGCAATATCTTCCAGCTTTCCCAGGTTAGGTACCCCTCCCTTCTTTCCCGGTCTGGCCGAGAGGAGCTTCTCCGCCGCGTGAAGCCTCCTTAGCGGCCGCGAGAGCCCCGTAGTCTTTGTCGTAATCGCATAGTGCCGGAAGTTTAATATAAACGAACCCTCTTCGCCGTCCTTGTCGGGCTCTCTGTTGAGGAGGAGGACCCTTCGGATGGTCTTGAGCGGTGTTGCTTGGGGGTTGATGGGCGGGAAGAGGGACTGGAAAACGGTGGTGATGAGGGATTCGAGGTGTTTCGGTACCTTGGGGGAGGTGCTGTCGGCGTTTTGAGAAGAAGAGAAGTTGTTCATTACGAGCTGAAAGAGAGAGACGCGATTCTTAGCACACACACCTAACGCACAACAAAAACGCGTACACACAACACTGTTGATACCCGCGCAAGTGCTCGGTCAGGAAAAAAAAAGGATGTAACCTACCAGAGGGGGTGTCATAAACTCCTTTCCTACACCACGAGGCCGCCTCTGCGTCTTCTGGATATCCTTCGCAAGCGAATACTTCTCCACACGAAAGTTTAGGGTCGGGCCCTTGGGAGCCAGCGCCACCCTAAGATTGACGTTTCCCCTCTCGGACCGCGAGAACAGAAGAAGATGCGTGACGCCGAGGGGCCCCGTCATCGTAACGTAATCCCGTAGCCTGTTCCCCTTCCTTTCCTTCAACCGACTCGCCGTGCCCGGCTCCATGACTCGGCGAACGTCCATGGCCAATTGGCTGATGCTCGAACCCACCTCGCCGGCACCTATCCGGATCACCATGCTCTTGGGGTCGCGGACCGTGGCGTGGGCCGGGGCCGCATTGGCGCTCTTGGGCAGGTTGGCGCCCACATGCGTCCTCTTCTTAACTCTGGGTTTGGCCATTGTGTTGAGTCCGGGCTGTGTGGTTTGGGGGGAGAACGGGTTGGTGATATGGAAGGTTGCTTTCAAGTTTGTATTAACAAAAAGAAGAGGCTAGTTTTTTTTTTTTCTTCGCTTTTACCTCCGCGCTTCAAAAAAATTGGAGGATCGGGGCGATAAGATAAGAAATTTCGCTGATTAGAACTCAAGTCCAGCAGAAAATGGTATAATCACGTGGCGATAAGCTCTTTTTGACGGCCCTCACCGCCCAACACAAAAAGAAAGTTCAGAGGAAAAAACGGCCCCACCAGCGAAAGTTCGCAGCAAACATCGTGAAGCATTGTTAAGAGGGAAGACAAAACAAACAAACTTCTGCGGTTCTATATAATACATACAGAGTGCGGGTTGCAACGCTTGTCCCCCGAGTCCAGGAAACAGAAATGAACCCCTCAAAAAGAAGAAAGACGTCTCATCCTCTGCATCCGGCAGGGAAGGCGGTCCCCAATGGCCGGAAGGAGAGAGAGCCTGTAGACCAGTCCAAGCCCGAGTCCGGCTCTGACACTCCGACCTCGACCCCGGAAGAATCGACGGACGAACATGCCCCGCAGGCTGAAAATGACGCCGAAAACACCAAAGCGAAGACTTTCAAGGAACTCGTATGTCGCTACCCGTGCTACCTTGCCCCTGCGCTCAACTCCTGCCCTCAACTTCGATACGGTACGAGCAAGCGAACCCACTAACACCTTATGCAGGGCGTGGTCGATTCCCTCTGCGAAGCGTGCGATTCTCTAGGCTACAAAGAACCCACCCCCATCCAAGCCAAAGCCATCCCCCCAGCCCTCCAAGGCCGCGACATAATCGGCCTCGCCGAGACCGGAAGCGGCAAGACAGCCGCCTTCGCCCTCCCCGTCCTCCAAGCCCTCCTCGACAAGCCCCAGCCCTACTTCTGCGTGGTCCTCGCACCGACGCGCGAGCTCGCCGCGCAAATAGGCCAATCCTTCGAGGCCCTCGGCGCCCTCATTTCGCTTCGCTGCGCCGTGATCGTCGGCGGCCTGGACATGGTGCAGCAGGCCATCGCGCTCGGCAGGAAACCCCACGTGATCGTCGCTACCCCGGGTCGTCTCGTCGACCACCTGGAGAAGACGAAAGGGTTCTCGCTGCGGACGCTGAAGTACCTCGTGCTGGACGAGGCCGATCGGCTGTTGGACATGGATTTCGGTCCCAGCATCGACAAGATCCTCAAGTTCATCCCGCGCGAGAGGCGCACGTTCCTCTTCTCCGCCACGATGAGCTCCAAGGTCGAGCACCTCCAGCGGGCCAGCTTGAAAGAACCCCTGCGCATCAGCGTCTCCAACAACAAGTACCAGACCGTGGCCACCCTCCTACAGCACTACGTCTTCATCCCCGCCATGCACAAGGACACGTACCTCGTGTCCCTGGTCAACGAGTTCGCGGGCCGCTCCATCATCATCTTCACACATACGGTGCGCGATGCCCAGCGCCTGGCCATCATGCTCCGCTCTCTCGGCTTCGGCGCCATCCCCTTGCACGGCCAGCTCTCGCAGTCCGCACGCATGGGCGCCCTCAACAAGTTCAAGGATAGATCGAGGGATATCCTCGTCGCCACCGACGTTGCCGCGCGTGGTTTGGACATCCCCAAGGTCGACATCGTGCTCAACTACGATCTGCCCCTCGATAGCAAGACCTACATCCACCGCGTCGGTCGTACGGCTCGCGCCGGTAAATCCGGTCGCGCCATCAACATCGTCACGCAGTATAGTATCGAGATCCTCGTGAGGATCGAGGCTGCCCTCGGAAAGAAGCTGGAGGAGTATCCCACCGTCAAGGACGAGGTCATGGTCTTCAAATCGAGGGTGGAGGAGGCTGATAGGGAGGCGAAGCAGGAGCTGAGGGCCATCGAGGATAAGAGGCAGAGACAGGGTAAGACGGGGCGCGTTGCTCGCGGGGCGAAGAGGAGTGTTGACGATATGGATAAGGATGAGTAAAAGTGTTGCTCGTGTTGTTCGGCGTCGGAGTTTTTCTAGCTGTAAATCGTTTTTTCGCAAATACACGGCCAGGTCGTAGGAGTATTCACATAGACTTTTTGTTCGTTTATATCTGATCGTTTCCGCCTCTAACAGATCTTGTCCAATTCTGACGACCATCTTGTCCAGATACGACTGGTATGTACAACAAGAAAGACATTCGATGCATCAGCATCATTCGCAAGGCCCAGACACGAATTAATATACCATATAAACAAAGAACGTATAGAAAAGCCCGCGCAAAGTAGGGTATGGGGTATCCACGCCATCCAAGCCGAAAAACCAAACGAACATGAACAACATAAATCCCAAAAATGCGACAACCCTTCATACAGGACTTAACCGCAGAAGAAGCCGAACCGAGTAGTTCCCATAATCCGACATGATGTAAAGTATAACACAAACCCGAGCACCAACAAATAGTAGGAAGGGGAGGGAAGGGGGGGAGGCTCTAGAACTCCTCTGTAGCATCCTCCCACTTCTTCGCTATCAACCTCCTCACCTTCTTCGTAGGACTCACACTCCTCGAACCACTCCTCGAACTAGCCGCACTCTCATTGCTCACACGAAGCCTCTCCATCCTCGCACCGAGTCTCTCAACACCACCCTCATGGCCCTCGCTCATCTGCGGAACATCATCCCGCTCCTGAAGCGGCACGCGCTTGCTAGGGCTCCGACCGTTGAGCTCCCTCTTCAACACGGCAACCTCTCTTCTAAGACGCTCATTCTCCTGCTCCAGATCCTCGACGAGCACGTTCTCCTTGTCCTCCTCGTCGGCTTCGGTTCCTACGAGTCCCCTCTCGAGGAGCTCAACCTTTCGGTCCCAGTGCTCTTCCCCGCGCTCGTGTTCGAGCTGGAGACTCGCCTTCCACCTCGCCATCTCGAGCGCAAGCCTCTTCTCGAACTCAGCGACGCAGTCCTCGCGAATCACCTGCTCGAGCTCGAGCATGCGATCCTCCATGCTGAGGAGGTGCGCCTCGGCCGTCACGCGACCCTCGCTCTCGCGCGCCACCTCGCCGCGCAAAATGTCAATCTCCTCCGTGAGCCTGGCGATCTCCAGCGCCGCGAGCTCCATCGTCGCCCTATCGCCGTCGGCATGCGAGCTCGCGGGCGAGATGTTCCTGTGCGATCCGGATCCCGCTCCGGCGCCGCCCCAGAACGGCGGCCGGTGGTGTGGCGGCTGGTGCGTTACGAGGGTGGGGGACAGTGGTCGCCGGGCGTCGGATACCGAGGGGGGCGGGTTCGAGAAGATGCTCGGGATGCGCGGCACGGTGACCTCGCGTGCTAGGGCGCTGTAGCGCAGGATCTGCGATGTGGCGTTGAAGTCGCCGAGTGGGTCGGCCGTGACGATCATCACGGCCTTTTGGGGGTTGCGACGGTGGCCCTGCGTCTGGGAAGACGCGGAGGGGAAAGAGTTTGAGAAGAGGAGCTCTGTCAACTTGCACTGACGGAAGGGAACAATGTTGGGCTAAGACGTGGTTAGATTTGATCTTTTGCTCAACGTTTTTACCATCATGTGCAGTAATGATAACCCTTCCGTGGATCCTTACCTTGTGGGAGTGACCACTGTCGCTTTGCATCTGCAGACACTGACCCAAGTACATTAGACTCTCATTAATCTTGCCTGCTTCGGCGAGCGTAGTCCCCTGGGTTTTCGCGTCCCTGGCCCTCTCGCTACCGGCCAAGTCGACAACTGTTAGAGTGTTTCCGCCCCAGGGATGCTGCCGTCTCGTGCTGCGCTGCCTCTTCTTCACCTCAATACAGATGAATCCGTGACTTCGAGAGGATACACTATTGCTTCCGGTGCCGGCCACCCGCCGCTCATGCAACCCAGCCTCCAGAACCATGAGGGCTTCGTGAAGCGAACCGCACACGACCTTTCGGAGGCCCGCTACAACCTTGCGATCGGATGAGGCTTCGGTGGACTTGAACACGAGGGGTCGTCGGCGGTACTCCTTCGTCGCGTTCGACTTGGTCGGGGGCGTGAGCAAATCGAAGATGCGGTCGTTGTAGACCTCGTACATGGACATGACAACGGCGTATTCGGCGGACGGGTCGGAGGATACGTTGACGCCGCTTACGTCGGGGATCTGCGGGAGGGTCGAAGGCGCGTGGAGGAGTCGGCGAGGCGTCATGGGAGGCGCCGCGTAGTCGCCCTTTTCTTCAATCTTAGTAACCTTTACAACCTTCTTGATGCGGGTTGATGCTGTGAGGGTCATGTAATGCCTATTGTCAGTCACCCGCTTGGGTGTCTCGGGGTGTAAGCGGTTGAAGGGGCCCCAACTAGGGCTCCTGGGAGTGTACCCGAACGACCGAAGCGGAGTCCGCTCGACCATCCGAACACTTTTCGGACTGTCGTGGACTGGTTGATCTTCCGCATCGACACGGCGGCTTTTGAAAGGAGCGGGTGGGGTTCCTACAATCATTGGAGTTGCGGCTCGTGATCCTCCGCCACAGCGGGATTGGGTGAGAGGATCGGAGTAAACGGTCTCCAGGTAAGAAGAGGCACACATGATGGATGCCTCTGAGGCGTCGGAGGCCTGCAGCGTGGATTCGAGGGATGTTGACGTGTTACGGTCAACAAGATTGTTTCCGAGAGAGCGGAAGATTACATCGAGGGAGAGCTGCGTCAAGCCTCGTTGCGTCCGAGATCCAAGAATGGTATGAGACTGGAAAGTGAAATGAGTTAGTGAATATAATGAATCTCAAGAGTTTCCCACCCCCGACGACGCGCTCACCTTTCCCGAGCCGGTAACACCAAGCGTGGCGACCAGACCATCGGTCCCATAGCCGCCATGAGGTGCCACAACACCCTCAATCAGCGGGGCCACGCGCGTACAATGGAAGACATCCAGCTGACTGGCGTCTTCCTCAAAGACCTGAGTGAATGCAAACCTCTCGATTGCCCGGCGCCTGTCGTTGGGAGGATTGAGTGTGATGTGCGTTGGAGGAGAGTCCGACTCGGATGGCTCAACGGCCAGGAATCGCTCGGAATTAGAGGCTCCGCTGGCATTGTGAGGTGGCCTCAGTCGCAAGAAGACTTGAAACAGGCTTGACGACGACTTTTGGGTCTGCGTCGACTCCATCGTCTTTTGGTATCGATGCAAGAGACCTGTTGATACTGGCAAAAAGAATTGTTGAGGTTGCGGGATGGAAGAGGGTGTAACGAGGTTTGGGTAATTAAAGAATAGAGAATAAAATTACCGAGTGTGTAATGATAAACTGAAGAGGTCACGATATTATGCAAATCCACACATGTTGTTGTTGGAGATGCAAGGACTATTCTCCTGTTGTTCGAGGGCGGTGTGATTGCGGACGCCTCGATTTGGCTCGAGAATTGATTTGTTTACAAGACTCGAATTGCTGCCCAGCAACGGGGAACTGGCTTGGTGGCCAGGGACAGGTCGCCAACGCCCCCAGGCCCTTGCCACTGCCAGTGCCAGTGTCAGCGCCACCCTAGGGCTGATAAGATAAGCGACCCCTGCGCTAGACTTCAAATGGGAATGATCACAGCTAGTACGAAGTACTTCGTACAATGACGGCTTGTTTGAGTTGAGCCCCCACTAGACGAATTACGTCAGCCTGCATTAACCAATTTTGATCCTCGTTGCAATTCATTGTTCAGTCAGATTCTCGAGTGCTTTTGAGTGCTTTTGAAGATGAGGGGTTCAATTCAGGATCAGGAAGACCAAGAGGCCCCTCCTCAAGAGTGGATCATCATAGCCAGGCTCAACCGCACCAGTCTGTATACACTACTAGTGTAGTGTCGTGTGTATGTAGTCTTGTTGAGAAGAGGAGCAGGATGCAGACCTGAGTGGCCAGTCAGGAACAAAGCAATTACGAAGTACGCTGTCATTGCCAGCACTGCATGCATTAACAGCAAACAGCAAAAACCCTCGGAACGACAGGAAGATATCCTGGCGGGGTAAGAATTCTTACTCTCAGCATGGACATGTGGACTGACCCTCGCCTCATCAGTTTCAGCCCGTTTGCTTCATGCTTTACGGAAAAATAGAGCGTGGCAGCTGTAACAGAGCCCGTGTTTCTGTTGTACGACGATAAGCCACATCACAGAAACTCGGGAAAAGGGTCCACGCTCGTGCCAAAATTTTTCATCCACGGCATATCTGGCCGTCCTGAAGATGGGGTCCGCTAGAGTTGGTCGGTCAAGCCGAGCCTTCTACACTAAGATTTTTTTTTTCTCTCCTACTTCCTTCGCAAGTTATGAGCGCTACTTCACACACTAATAGTCGGACCGTCGCTGGCTTCCCAATGCAGAAATTTTGATTGGGGAGAAACGAAGAGATGTGGATACTTCCGAAGAAAACCGGTTTCCCGTCCGAATCTCAATGTTTAGATTGCCACGACTTCCCATGTTTGCTCCGGGCCGGGATGGTGGGTGGGTGTATGTAGGAAGTACGGCGTGCCAATGGTTGAACAGACAATTCATCGATTTGATGATTTTGATGACTCCTGTGTTCCTGTGTTGTCTAACCAGCCCACCATTCCGTCGGTGAGTCATTTGGGGGAAGCTAATTTTATCAAATATGTTGTTGCTGATGGGAGCCTGTTCTTGAATCTGGGAGGGTCCCGAGAGGGTCCAGGGAGGAGTGGAATATGAAGAGAGCAAGTAAGATGAGGAGAGCAAGTAAGAGGGGAAAAAGCCAACAAACAGAAAAATCCCCAAGAGTCTCGTGATCCTGTGCCATCTCAAGCTGTGGAGTTTGAGGGACCAGTCGTCGTGATACTAACTATTTCTAGTGCAGCTCTGCTGTCTGCAGCCTGCAGTGCAGTGCGGTGCAGGGCGGCGTCAATGTGGGTAGGTCGGGCAGGGAGGTTCACTTAGGCTTCTTCTCCGTAAGGTTTCAATGTTGTTAACATCATGAAAATTCGGAGCTCGAGACAACTCTATTCCTCTTTACCCCCCAGTTCCCGCTCCGCATTTTGTCCAGCGGGGGACCTCCTCTACGCGAGATGGCGCAAACTTTAAGGTCCTGAAGACCTAGGGGGAAAAAGAGAAAATAAAAAGGCAAGACTATTTGCAGCATCCTCGTAGACAAGACATGGGCTTGCCACAATCCCCACTTCACGCACCATCACATCCAGGATTAGACTATGGGGAAGGGAATATGTCTCGCTGTAAGGTGAGACACATGTTGGGATTTGGAACAACTATAATAAAATAGTATAATTACTTCTGTATACAGAACTTGGCTTGTACAAGCAGCCAAGCACTGCCGTCAAATTGATGCGAATGGGAGTGGGCGCATTTGCATCCTGCATGATTGTATTAACCCGCAGCATCAGAAAAGCAAAGCCGTCCATTCTTCGTCCATTCTTCGTGCATTCCTCGTGCATTCCTCGTCCATATTCGACCCCTCAAAGTCCCGGCCACGTACTACGTACATTGGTCTGGAGCTGTTCTGGCAATATAACACTCGTCCGATGAATCGAGCAAACCAGAGCGAGGATATGGCGCGGGGTCGCACGGGAATAAATGGGGAAACGCACGATTCATGTATGGTGTTTGATGATTTGCTGCCGGCTGCAGCGTTCTAGTGTAGAGCACGAGAAGCACAAGAAGGACAAGGATTAATATGTAACATGCTAATGCGGTTGTAAGACTGTCACGTTTTTCGCCGCCCAACAATATTTCCTGCTTTGGGGCGAGGATGCTTCGAACGACGATCTTGCGATGCAAAGGAGTGAGGGGGTTAAAAATATTGGCGGAGAAAAGAAGAAGAAACGAAATCCAATTGACCACTTGCTTGAGCTTCTCGGTGGGCAGTTCTTGCCGCATCATCGCAGTATCGTATTTGAAGTTATTTAGCAGAGGAGAAGAGGAAGGAGCTGATGTTCAGTGGTAGCGATGGGTGCACCTTCCTGATGGTGGCGAGCAGACGTTGGAATATCCTCGTGTAGTTGCATCGTTGGACACTACACTGCTACACTGCTAAGTACAACGCTACAGGACTACAATACAAGACTACATTGATTGATACCTCGTTTGGCGTGCGCCTGCGGTCCTGCGGGGAACTCGAAATGGCGGTGACGACAATCGAGCCGCCTAGCTGCCGCTTTAAAACGTCAGATCCACTGCAAGCGAGCCTGACGAACCCACCAACGACAAATCGACAATCGACGAGGGGCGCGCCAGCACCAGCACGGAGTTAGTCCGGGAAAAGGACGGACAGGAGCTTTGCATGAGGCATGAGGAAACGGAAATGACATGGGATGCTAGGAAATCTACACTACAGTGAGGGGATGTTTTATGATAGCCTCGGTGCCAGCCAGACTCTATGAACAGTGCTCAATGATTCTCTCGAGGGCTGTCCCTGAAGTGGATGCGGTCCGCCGTACGATTTGTCGTGCAACCAGATCAAATGATTTAGAATGAGTACGACAAGTCTTCCGCTAGCTAGGGCCTCATCCTTCATCCCTCATCCTTGTGCTCTCTAATTGATCGATCCATGATGTCAGTTTTCGTCTGGTTCTTGGATACAATGGACGGGGTTAGAGCCAAAATGTTGCGCAGTCTCTCGCATCTCGCAGATCGGGATACCATGATGATGGTGCGGAGGGGATCCTGGAAGGAGCATGCCTCAACCCATGCCAACACTAGGAAGATAGTTGTCGATCCATGTTGAATTGCAATTGCAATACGTACAGTAGCGGATGAAGCACAGGGGCTGGTGCAAGAATTAATCCCTTGCCAGTGGTGGGGGGGAGGGAGTTACAGCAGGGTCAATGCTGCCTAGTAATGGAACAATGGAACAATAATCGTTGCTCCAGCCAGGCCAGCGGGTCTGGTATCCGATCCACCCACTCGAGTCACTCGCCTGGAAAAAAAAAAAAAAGAGAAAATTTCAATTAGTGCACTCACAATGAGGGACAGTTAGAGTGGGGGCTAGCCTGGTTGGCCTGGTCCGCTCAGCAACAGCACTACGACGGTGGAGCAAGCACAGCACTAATTACAGCCTGGCACAGCACAGACGACTCGGTACCTACGGAGGAGTACTTCGTAGCGTGGAGACTGGCGACTGGGGAGCCCAGGCGTGGGCCCGTAATACGTAGTGTATATAATTTTTCCCCCTTCCCTTTTGGAGAACCCCTCCTCTCCTCTCTCTTCTCTCTTCTCCTCCCAATCATCCCAACACCCCCCCAAAAGACAACGAAGTCCAACTGCAACAACAAAAGTACACAAGACTAATCGGATTCAACACTTCAACTTCGTCGAGAAAAATGTTCCGCACCGTCGCTGAGCTGTAAACGCCCACTGCGGGACGTTGCCCGGTCTGCCCCAGAGAGCGACTGTCGGCTTCGTCTCGTAGTCCAGCAGCGCCATCGACACAAACGACAATTCGAACCCCTCGACGAAGTTTTCAAAACAGGCTTTCGCTGTCCTGAGCCTCTCTTTGGGCCCCCTAGAGGAACGGAGAGAAGAGCCTGCTATCAGTTCCAACAAGTCTACCAGTTGTCCAGTTCTTCGCTGGCTTTCGTCGCCTTTTTTTTCTTTTTTTTTTTTCTTCTCTTCTTCCGTTTCTTCTCCCTCCACCCTCCTCGACCCGGCCAATTCGCAGCGAATACTCTTTTTTACCTCACCTCCCCCTTATCTACCTCTAGATACTATATTCCCGGCTTTCCAGTCGACCCTTTTCGCCCCTCACCTTACTGCATTGGCCGCCCTAGCACCCACAGTCGAACCCCTTCTCCATCCTAGACACAATTCGACCCCTTGATTGTTTGGGCGTCGTCGGACTCTACTCGAAAGAGAGAGCTCATTGAGAAGACGGATCGTCTGTCTCGCTCGGCACATTAAGCTTCCAACTTTATTCTGGGGAAGCAAGAACAGAAGAGAATCAGTTATATTGGGATACCTGGCAATATTCACACCGCCGTTTCCCCCCGCTCACCCAAGTCTAAACCTTAAAATTTACTGTCGCTTGTGCTCAGACGGTTGCACTGCACTGTATTATCTAATCGACCTAGTTTCATCCCCCCTGCATAACGCATCCAGTACGGCACAGCACAACACAGCACCATGCCGTCAAACTACCGCCAAAAGACCACAGCCATTACCCTGAAGGTCATTAACCGCCGGGCGCCAGCGGCTCGGCCACCCACGCCGGACCTCTCCGGTGATGAAGGCTACTCTGCCCTCGAAGATCTCAGCGACTCAGATGACGAGGACGAGGAAAATGTAAACGCGGCCGAGGAGGAGCATCTGCTTGACGTAGCCAACACCCGTCATGCTATCCGCTCCCCTCGGCCGGTGTCCTCTGATGAAGAAGACGAGGCAGAAGAAGAGGAGAATGACGACGATCAGGATGAGGATGCCGATGAGGATGACGGCTATGATCAAGATGATGAGGATGATGAGAACGCTATCGAGGATGATGACGATGACGACATACTTCTTGGCGGCGAAGACAACGTCGAGGATGGGGATGTGGACGAGAGCGCAAGCTGGAATGGCATCACAACCGACGAGACTGATACCGAGGGCGACTTGAACCCTCCTTTCGCCGCCATCCACCGTCACATTGCCCAGACCGAGCGCCACGTCCGCTTCGCCAACGTCCCCGACTCCGATTCCGACTCCACCGACACGGATGAGGACCATGCTGACATGTTCCCTGACATTTTTGTTGACCAAAGCGCGCTTGATCCTGCCATTCGCCGTGAGATCGACCGCGACCCTGACGAGTCGTCCGGGTCTGGCGGATCGTTCTGGGATTTCCACGGCACCTACGATTACAGCACCGCCGACTCGGAGGGTGAAGTGTATTTAGCTCGCGCTGCTGATGAAGACATCACGCCAATGGCCACCCCCATTGCGGCACTGCCCATTGCTGTTCCTGATGTTGGACTAGCTTCTGACGTATTAACGCCTACTCGAGCCGTCGACTTGCCAGTGGACCTCGATGGCTACGAGAGTGAGTCCCAGTTTGTTTTCTTTCCTTGTTCTCTATTACAAGCCCTCCAATGCGCGGGACTCCTCCCCTGTCAGAAGCCACGAGCCTCATTTTTTCCTTTTTAAGTCTTTATAATCTCCCCCCGAAGTGCTAATGATGGTGTAGCGGACGGAGATACAACAGAGGAAGACATCCCCGAGCCTATTATTAGGAGAAAGTCCCGTCGACCAGACCCAGTTGACGAGGAGTCTGATTCGGACTGCACGCCTGTCAAGTCTAAGAAAGGAAAGCCGCGTGTGGGCCGTTTCAACTTGGACAAGTCGGACAAGAAGCCCATTGCCGTGCTCAACCCTATCACTAAGAAGATGATGATCTTTACACCCCACAAGCACCGCCAACTCGACCTGTCACCTGAGCAGTTCAACTTTTCCTTCTTCAGCCATAACGAGATGTCCTCTGCTGGCGTCACCAACACTTCCACCCTCATGCTCGACGCCATGTTCTCGTCCAACACCTTTGGCGATTTCGTCAACGGCCAGGGGCTGGGCGACGTTGACGCGTTGCTTCAGTCGGCGCTCATGTCGGAAGCCAATACAATAGACTCCAGCCTCGATTCGGATCTTGGTCTCGAGGGCGACGAGGGAGAGAAGACTCTCGATATCAATGACTTTATTACCTTTGCTGCCGGCGGCGTGTCGGACAGCGAGCTGGACGAAGGCTGGCATGGCGATGTCAGCTCGACTCCGGGCGGACCTGGTGCCACCAGCGACGTGGAGATGCTTAGCCACCTCTCCTCCGCCACAGTTGGCGCGTTCCGCCAGAACCAGATCACGCAGCAGCTCATACTGAGCAACAAGGCCAGCCAGGACTCGCTCGCGTTCAGCGGGCCCTTTAACGATACGGCTCTCCGCGGCCTCAAGTCCGACAGGCTCGCCACGGGCGCCATCCCGCTCACGCCCGTCCGGAGGCATCGCAAGAACTCGGCCTATGAACCCCCCACCAGCCCTCTCGAATCTATTTCACAGAAGCGCAAGGCGTCTGGCGAACACGAGGTTGGGCATAAAAGACACCGGAGTATTTCGGATGTAGCGTTGCTACAGGTCTAAAAGTAGGAAATGAGGCGCACACGCGGGAGTTCTTTTTTTTTTTGTTGAACTGGAATTCTTATAATGAAGTTCTTCTAACGTCAATGAGCCAGGGCTTGTCAGTGTGCCTGGTTTCTCGTTCCTGTTACTTTTCAGCGACTTTCTTTTGTCTTTTTTTTTTTTGAAGAACGGGAGGACGGCATGGTTGTACAAGTCATCCCTGGCCTCAAAGGAAAAAAACAATGGTGGTGAAAAAAGGGATTCCTCTCATGAATTATGAGTTGATTTTTTCGCACCTTTTTTTTTTCTGTTTCCCTTTGTGTTGTTTTCTTCGTCTCATGTCGTAACTGATTCTTTTTTTTCCCTTGATAGAGAGAAGAGAAAAAACTAGGGTGGTCAACTTGATTTTTGTTTGACAGATCTTTCTTTCGTTCGTTTCTCATGTAGTTTTTTTTTGCCTTTTTGTCCTCTCGCTCTCGTCTTCGTTCCATGTCGTTTTACCCACAATCTTGTTTTCTTTCTCGTCACGTCTACGATTCTTTTGTTCGACTCTTGATATGTAGTTTTGATGAATCTGGTAGACCACAAAAGTTGACAATAAACCAAGGGTTTCGATGTTCTTATCTCTAGCTTTCCTCTCTCCTGGACGTGTTTTGCTCTGTTGAAAAGCCAAATAGACAGCTGTCGTCCATGAAGGACCGATCTACGAGTGATCTACGCCATCAGAGATGTATATCTAGGATAGGGAACTTCACACATATATATCACCAAGAAGCCAAGGAAGATGAAAACTAATGAGGCGGCCAAATCGAGTTTATATTGTCAAATTTCGACACGCAATCCTCAAAAAAAAAAAAAATAAAATAAAAAAAAAGGTTGAAAAAAAAATCCAAACAACCTCCTTCCAAGGCCCCCATATCCATCCAAAACCACAAGAGGAACCTCAAGTCCCCCAAGGTCTTCAAAGGACGGAAAAGTAAGTTAACATTTTGATAAAGAGAGGGGGGAAGTGAGGCGGGCAAAAAAAAAAAAGGGGCCGTCCGTCATTTGCGAACCATGCAGTGTGCCTCCCCATTCATTTTCTCTCTGTAACCCTCCCTCTTCCGCTGACGGCCCTGGACCTTGCTCTTTTTTTTTTTTCATCCTGTGAAAGTAGAGAAGGTCCCTAACTAGGGGGAGAAGCCGGCGGGTAATAATTGACAAGGGAAGGGGAAGAAAAGAAAAAGAAAAAAAAGGGGCGGCAGTTATCAATCTGGGACAAAGGAGAGGACCGGATGGAGGTCGGCAGCCTTTAGGTGGGAGGAGGAAGAAACCAGGATCCACGAATCCTACCACCTCTCTTAAACCTCTAGTAAAAGAGATTAATCGAAGTGTTGTTTTGAGGAAACCTTCACCTTTGTTCCCCCTCTCCCCAGTTGACAAAAAAAGCGAAAAGGGGGGCGTTAAAGCCCCCCCAAAAAACAAGGACCCTTCTTGACTTGAAAAAGCGTCCTCCCATCCACCATCAAATCAGTTTTTTATGTCGAACCTTTTCTCCCTCTCTCCAAGGCCCGGCGCATCTTCTTTTGTAAAGCTTGTGTGTTCCAATCTCGTCAAAATGTCGGGGGTTTCTGATGTGGGATCTTCCTGGGGATTTGTTTTCTTCAATTTTTCGTTCCCTCCCTTATCCAGCTGGGGAGGATTTCCCATTATTCCCGTCCGGGAAAGAACCCATCAATCAAGACAGAGCCTCATGTTCGAAAACAAGAACGTTGAGGGAAAAAATAACGCCCGCAGATATCCAGAGGGGGGGTTGGTGAAAAGCGCATATCCGAACCCAAAATTTCCCATTCCCATCCCACGTCCCAAAAACAAAAAGAGTCCTTAACTGAAACCAGAAGACGCGGAAAGACGAGGTAAGGTACCAAACTGCCACCGAGTAGTGGCAAACCGAAAAGAGGGGAGATAAAATTGGCCAAATTCGAGGATATTTCCAAGTCCGATGATTCGATGAGCGTGTGCTGTTCTTCCAGGGGGAAGAATAAAGGAATTACGTTCTCCGTCTTCTTTGCTGCCGGGGAAAGAATGTCGACGAAAAGTTGTCGTCGTGTGTTGGCTTGATCTCTCCCCGGTGATCTTTTTCCTATCCGAGCTGTTTTCATTCTCCCAGTTTTTTTTTTCTCCTCCTCTTTTCTCCCCTTTGTTTCTAAGGAAAACAAGAAAGAAATCAGGGTTTTTAAAAAAAAAAAGAAACGCCAGACATCCAATGCAGAGATGAGAGTTAGAGAGGCCGTCGCATATTAGAAGTTCATCAAGAAGAATTCCAAAAAAAGCAAACGCCGCCCTGTATATAACCCTTTCCTGAACCGAGGATGTGAGAGAAACGAGAAATAATCCAGCGCGGTATGTCCCAAAAAGATCCAAAGAAACAAAAACGGAAGAAAAAAAGTGTAAATCAAAAACACGGGGGTATCGTTTTCTAGAATCATTCGCGGGAAAACTTGTAAATGTCACAGCATGTTATAAATCGTACACACATAAAGAGTTTTATGTGGCAATCACCACCGTTTTCTTGTTTTCATCGCTCAGACAGTCCTCGGGGTTCGCGAGTTGTTCACCTCGATGACGTCGTCCAGGTGGTTACACATGGCGACAAACAAGTCGAAGAAGAGCTTGCTTCCGCCTGCCTCCATGGCGGCCTGCATGGTTCCGCTCCGCTTAAACGTCCTGCGGCAGCGGATGATGAGGGCGAGATAGTGGGCGCGCAGGCGCGAATCCGAGTCGGGAGTGTGGGCGTACGCGTAGGCGGCCGAGCGCAGGATGGTGCCGACATCGATGCCGGACTGGAGACCCTGCTTCCGTAGGGCGAGGAGCTTGAGCTCGTCGAGCCCATAGCGGTCAGCAGCGCAGTAGATGACGGTATCGCGTAGGAGTTCATCGCCACAGCTCGAGAGGTAGACGGTCGGCTCGACTGAGCGGGAGCCTGCGGTCGTGGAGGACACGGTGGTGAGGGTAGTTGTAGCGGTCGAGAACGACGCGCGACGAACACTACCACCGGCAGCTCCCCGAGTGCCGGAGTAAGGGGAGTTGTTGGCGGCGTCCGGAACGGGGGAGGGATAAGGGGACCTTTGGTCGGCGGAGTCCTCGAGCTCCCAAGAGTTTCGGTGCTTGTTATGGATCAAGCGGGGGTAGTAGTCGCCCTTGTAGAGGTATTCGAGAACGGCGGAAAAGACCTCGGGTTCCTCATCGGGGAGGGAGATCCTCTTGCCCTGCACGTCGTGGAGCTGGCCTCTGCAGGCGGCATCGAAAAACGGTGACTGGCAGAGGACGTCCTCGTGCGCGGCAAAGAGACGACCCTCGCGACCAACCGTCAGGGTGACGATGGGCGAGGGGGCGAGGGACTTGCTGGGATGTGCGGCGCCGGCGGCAGACGAGGAAGATCCACCACGACGATGGCTACTGGATCCACGCCCCGCGCTGGATGGGCCGCGCGACAGCTCATCGGCTCGACCAAACGACCTCTGCAGCTTCGATAGCTTCTGGGGATCCCGGACCGTGTTGGACTTCTTCAGCCTCGCGGACTTGTCGACGCGGGTCTGGTCCGGGTTGGACCTGAACGAGCGGCCGAACATGACTGTGGTGGGTTTCGGATTCGTATTAGGATTCGGTGAGAGGAGCTGAAGAAGAAGGGATCGGATGCGCGGGACAGAACCGCGGAGTCGCTGGATGAAAGAGGACAGTTTGGCAGTCTAGAAGTACGAGGAAATGTGATAGATGACGACGAGTAGCGAGACTCGCTTTTCCCGAGAAAGGAACGACTAAAAAGACGTTCGCGAGGAAGAAAAAAAAAGGTCTTCCCCACTACTAACTCTTTTTTTTTGTTGTTGCTTATACCCTTGTTCACTCTATGATTTCCAAGCCTGGTTCTGGTCTGCCTGACCTGCTTTCGTGACTCCGGGGTTTGCTGATTGACGAGAGAGCGACGAAAGGAGCGAAGAGGAAACGCGGAATTGAGAAATTCGCGGGAGATTTTAAGGAGAGAAAGATGATTTTTTCGACACACCAAGGAGTGGGTGACAGAAAAAAAATCAAGGAGCGGAGGCGGGGTCCGTGAGGAATATCTCTAGAATGAAGATGTCTTCAAAATAAACGAGTGGCTAGGGATATTCCCAAGATGAAATTTGCGACCCTGACACTGTGGTGAGGGAAAGGGAAAGGAGAGGGATGGAGAGGAGAAGAGGAGAGGAGAGGAGAGGAGGAGAAGAAGGGAAGAAGAGAAGAGGAGGGGGGAGGAGGGGATAAAAAAGAAGAGGAAGGCAGCAAGGGCATAGATTGGATGTAAATATATTTAGAAGGTACAAAGGAGCAGCAGTAGATCGCGATCAACAATTGGGCTGTTCTCGCATCCCAGTTCCCGGTCCCAGACTCCCAGTCCGCCGCACCAGCGAATCCGATTGGATTTTGGGGCGCACAAGCCAATGGTGAAAAAGCTGGATGTGACAATGGACAATGGACAGTGGACCATGGACTGCACGACGAGGCGAGCTGCTATTGCAGCCTGATTTCTAGGATTGTAATACCGGGTTCAAACTGAGCTGCAATCCGTTCTGGCTCTGGTTCTGGCTCTAGCTCTGCGCATGAAGAATCGAATTATCCGACGGGCTTCAGGCTTCACAGAGGGGCCTCGCCAGCCTCCTCCTTGATTTACAAGAGAATTGATGATTCTCGGTCCGCGTTTGGCCTGGCCTGATCCAGGATACTTCACCAGCTTTATATACTTTGCCAAATGTGCTGGTCAATCACGATTGAGATGTCGTACTCCAGAGGTCGGCTTCGCCTTAGATGCAGCCTAGAAAACGCTGGCTTGATAACGGATCGACCACTCTATATTAATGTCCATCCACCAGAGTCTTCAGGCATCCCTCCCAGTGACGAGGCTCATTGCGCACGCGACTACGAGGTACGACCAGAGAAGGTCCCGAAACATTTGATTCATCCAGCCCGGTCCCAGTCATCCAAGCTTCGAGCACACCAAACAGATGTGACTGGCGCGACCGACGCCATTCACACCCAAGACTTGTCACCCCTACCATCTTCCTCTTAACATCCTTGTCCCATCCGTTAAAACATCCGAAAAGTCCATTCGCCCCGTTCTCCATCACACCCACCAACCACGCTTCTGGAACCCCCAACCTGAAAAGAGTCGACACCAAGCATCGCCCCATTCCACCATCTTTTCTCTCAGCGAGATTGGCGAATCCCGTTTCCCCAAGTGTTCGGCTGCGCCTCCCCTCTTTGCCGTGCAGTCGGTGATGATTTTCTTAAGGCGCGGAAGATAAGCTCATCCTTTTGATGGGGTAGCTAGACCTGTCACGCTTTGAAAAGTGCATGCGTCTAATAATCTCTTTACGGAATGGGCAAAGTGGTGAGCTGGTGAGCGCGTGAGAGCCTGGACAATGAGGACACTGGCACTGCAGGTGTGGACACTTGGATTGGAGCCTGACGGAGTTATGTAACCGCGTGAAGTCTCTGTGTATTTTGTGTTTCTGGTTCTTCAAGCAACTTCAATGTTGTATCTCTGCTTGGCTCCAAGTCGCTTCCATGCTCACCAATATTGTGCCGATGTTGCACCTGTGCAGCAAACCAAGGATGCAGTACTTCGTACTTCGTACATCTTCACCCTCCATCCAAAAATGTCCGATACTTGGCATTTCAAGTGACAGTACAAGCGTCCTGTTCTTGAATTCACAACTGTGACAAGTACTGCACCGCTGCCTCGTCAACCACGTCCAGACGACAACCTTTAGTGTCACCCACCACGCCTTGGCTGCTCTTCAAGGTGCCATGAAGTGACGCATGCCCCGAAATTCATAAATTAACATCGACTCCATCCATGTGCGCCGGGTACCTGACAGCTTCCCTCCACTAGAAATCCGGGATTCCCCTTCCAAGTCAATGTTTAACAACGCCAGTCAACTATGACTCATGGTGAAGACAAGACGTGAGACAATCGCACTGATTCTCTCTTCAACTCACTTACAGGCACAGCCTCGGACATCAATCCACGGGACCAACTAAGTACGCAAGCGTCGATGTCTGTCTCCCGAACCTAGCCTTGCGCCATTGAGATTCTCGATTATATCCTGCGCACAACTGCCTGGCTACCGAATTAGTTCCTGACAAGACGAGAAAGGGCCTCGTCATCAGCGCCGGATGTATCTCGTTCACGGCTGCCGTGAAGCCCTCAAAAAGTTTGTTGCGTCTCGCTTCCACACTGAAAATACCCGGTTAATTCGGCGTGACGTATTCTGTCCCGCCTCTGCTCTTGTGATGACGAACGACCAGAAGCTGCCCACTCCACGTCTGCGATGCTGTACCAGACAGCTTCGGACAGTGTAGATCTATCAACATCGTTTAACCACATCAGTTTTCGGATGAGAACATTGAATCCGCCACATTTAGGGAGGTCCTCCTACGGCTAGGCAACAAACTAAAAATGGAAATAAATCCATGTTAATTTTATTTTTCTTTTCTTTTTCTTTTGTTGTGTCTCATGAGCACATGGCTCAAGAGAGCCTGGTCATCAACATTCGAGTATAACCTTCTCATTCATTAGCGAGGGGGCCCTCAGATCCTACATGCAGTCCAGCTTGAGAGAGTTAAAGGCAAAGATGACAGATTGAGGATTGATTCCTATTCAATTTATCATAATGTAGAATATAAAAATTTACTGTGACAACCAAAAAAGAAAAAAAAAAAAGAACAAACGCCGTCCATAGACTGAATCCTGACATATCTTCAAGACAAAAAGAGAAGTGGAAAAAGATGGAAAGAAAAATCCCAGTCTCACAGCGTTTTCTACGCTTTACAACTCATCCTTGCTCATGGCTCTCTTCAGAGCTGCCTTAACCGCCTGCTCAACAAGCTCCTCCTCCTCCTTCTCCCCCACCCCACTCTCCCTCGCTATCCTCCTCGCCCTCAACATCGCCGACCTCACCGCATCCACAACAGCCTCCTCCTCCTCTTCATCCCCTCCATCCTCATCATCGCCACCCACATTATCACCGACCCCGGCGCCAGCGCCCGTCTTGCCCTCCCCCTCCCCAGCCTTGGGCTTGTAGCTCCCATGCGCCGTCGGCGCCGCAATAAGCTCATCCAACCTCCTCACCTCCGAGCTATCAGGACCCGAAATGATACTCCAGTACCCCCGCGCAATCTTAGCATACTTCACCGCCTCCTCCGCCTCGCCCAGCTGATTCGACGCATACGCCGCGATCTCCGCCGTCATGGGCCTCGGCAGAACCATCCCCTCGTCGCTGTACAGCCGGAGGAGCTTCTTGCACTGCGCCACGATCTGCCGCGGGTCCTCGGCCGACTCGGCGAGGACCTTCTTGGCGTTGCGGATGTTGTCGCGGCGTCGGTTGGATTCGCGCCGCGCCGCCGTGTCGCGGCAGATGCGGCACGTGCACTCGAAGTTGAACTGCGAGCCGATGAGCTTGTGGCGGTCTTTGTAGGGGATTTCTTGGAGCCCGTCGACGTAGCTGTAGGTTAGCTCTTCGCCGGGTTTGATGTCCCGGAGGGCGAAGACTTCGACGCCGAGCGTGGTGTCGCTGAAGCGGTAATAGGTGCTGCGGGAGATTGTCCATGGTTAGTGCATGGTGTTCGAAAGAAGTGCGGTCCCATCCGAGGAGAAGGGTGCTAGAGTCAATGCCATTTTCTCTGTTCAAGAGCGGATATACTCACTTTGGCACGCAATCATGGTTCATTTTCTAGGTCGATTGACATGTTAGTAAATAATTCTTACTTCGCACACGGCGACTTCTAGGTTTCCAAAGAAAGAAAAACGAAGATGACTTACAGCTGCCTCAGGAAACGTCCCGAGATGGCGGAAATTGGCGTACTGCACCCCAAGAGAGTTCATCGTAATCAAATTATCCAGCTCATCCTTATACCTTCCATTCGACACCATATCCCGTGTCTCGGCCCTCCCCGCATCTGGCAACTGCAGCAAGCCCATCCAGTTCATCCTGATCCTCTCCTCGGGCAAGAACACCTCCATGGAATCGCGCACGAGTAACAGCGTCGGATAATCGACAAGGATGGTCTCTCCGGCCTTGAAACTCTCTCCCTCCCTGACAAAGAGACCTCGTCCGCGGTCAGTCGTCAACTTCTCCTCGTACTTCTTCCGCGGAAAGACTTTATCAAAGGCGTAAGGGTCGGCAGCGGAGGCATCGGCGGCCGTCGAGGCCATCTGGGTCCTGTTGGCCATGGAAGCAGCTAGTTCTGGAAGCGTGACGATGCTGATCCCGCGACCGCCCATGAAATCGGCGTTCGTAAAGGTGCAGAAACCCAGGAGGGGCTTCTCCGCGGGGTGGATGCAGTGGGGTAAGTGAGTCCACGGCCTGAAGATGTCGGGGTGCGAGGGACGCGGCGCGATCTCGTCGAGGTCGCATGTTAGGTCGCCGCGGAGAGATGTCTCCGGCGGAGGGCAGGTGAATGGTTCTGGCTCGGGTGTCAGGCTTGAAGGTTGGGCGAGAACGGCTGGGAGAGTGAGGAGAGAGGCGAGAGCGGCGAGGTAAGTGAAGGTCGAACTGAGAACTGCCATTGTAAAGAGAGCTTGTTTGGAGTGTCGAGTGTCGAGAAATAGAGGAGGTCGGTGAGGTCGAGGGTGGTACTCGTTCTCGTTGTTTAGTGGCGGCGCACGCTGTACCCGCAGAGAAATCGCACAGTCCGATTTCGGTTATAAAGAACAAGAAAATAAGGTAACGAGGATACCTGCTCGTATTCGAATGATAATATACAGAAATTTACAATTCGTAATGTGACGCCGTTGTCGTGTGTGGTATCAGTGATCAAGTTAGAAGGACCTGTCTACTTCATAGATGGCGGGGCCAGTTTGTGAACAGGGGAAAAAAAAAAAAAAAGAAAAAGAAAAAAAAGTCAAGAAAATCAAACCACCACGGCAGAGAATTAAAAGACAATTTATGATTCACGAGAATGGAAAGGAAAGGACACTATGTTCGTCTGAAGAATTAGGAAGAGGCGACGGGAAGAACGGGGGTTTGGGAAGGAACTGTTTAAAGTGTCAATATCGTAGTGGATGGGCATGCCAAGGAACCAAGAAGCGGCCTGGAACTGGACACTTTAAACTTGCGGAGCAGATCCAACTCTATTGATGTCCTCCATCACCGTGCACCAGGACTCTCTCCTTTGCCGTCCTTGTCGTTTCTAGTTTCCCCCTGTTGCAACTCCTGGATAACCGGGAACGGGGGTAGCTCAGACAGCTCGAACGCCGCCACACGAAGTAAGTCGAACGTCCTTCGCCATCCGGAGGTGGGATGAAACAACGTCAAAGTTAGCTTGCGCAGTCCTAATTCGTCAAAGGTTTTGCCCATGCCCCCGCCAAGACTCGGGCTCCAGACCTGATCTTGTCTCAGGTTCCTTCGCCAATTTAACCAGAAACGGGATGGCGCAAGGAAACTGACTGGAAAGTTGGGCCCTGAAAATTGGCCTTAGGCAATCGGGTTGGTTAGGATGATTATGTAACACGACCACTTTTCCCAACGACACGCTTAGGTAATCCCCCAACAGTCTTGCCAAATGTTCTTGTCCAGGTCCTGGTTTCCAAATCATCGAGGGCCCCATCATCGAGCATAACTATGTCTATACCATCATTCTATACCATCATGGCCTATTTGAACCCGCTGTATCACTAGAGTCCTGCCAGTGTCAATGAAGATCCCAGGTTTAGACCCGATTCCATTCGGAAAAGAAGAAATCCTGGGTCTCACCAGCAACACACGGCCAGAGTACAAATGTAACCGATCAACTGTTCGATTTGACCCGACTCGACTTTAACGGTATATCCACCCGACTTCCATATCAGCAACGCCCGATACTAAGAAAAGAAAAACTAAGGACCAGTATGACGTGTTCAAGGTATCCAATTCAGTCAATGGCTTGAAAAGCCGTTCCTGTAGCGCGTCTTCAATTTCCAAGGCGGAGCGTACTACTGTTCATCTTGGCTTGCGACGCGTCAGCAGAAAGAGGCCAGAAAGATGGGAGTCTCTTGAGCTACATGTATGCAAGGCGTAATGCTTTTTTTCAGTAAAATAAATCTTTAGAGCATAATTCTGAAATAGTATTGATGCCTTCGACATTATCTGAGTGACTTATCTTGAAACACTGGACTCTCTTTCCCTCTCTCATCCTCTCTCTTCTCGGACTCAGACTGACTTAATAGACAGGACTGAACTAAAACGACTCTTTTATATCCGTGAGTCTGCTTGAAATTCTCAACAATTCGTGCCCACGGAAAATGGGTAGCCCTTCAACCACAGACAGCAAGGATCCGATGAAATGATACCCGCTGCGGCCTCCATTCCGTCTCGGAGCTTGTCCCAACCCTTCACATGTCTTTAGACCTCGATTGTTCTTTTTTTTTTTCTTTTTTTAGAAATATGACGTCACTCAATGAATAATACGATTTCAGCCCGAGTAGTCTATTGAGAAAAAGAGTACGACGACAAGATGGTATTTTCTAGCCTCACGATATCCCGTGACTTGGCGCCCAGCCTTTCACTTTCACATGAATCTCGAAATCGAATCTCGCTTCCAGTTCACCTTTTTTTTTTTTCTAAAGTTTAGTTGTCACTGTAGTGTAGACTCTAGGAGAGCCGGGTCCCGTGTCCTCGCTTCCAATTGGAATTTATACGTGGGCAGCGTTGTGTCGTCCACACTGAGGTCCGGGGGATAATCACCATTAACGAGACGAAGATTAAATACACGCATATTTATATCTCTTGGACATGGAGTAAGAGCGGGAGCATCCGTAGCGGATAAGTGCAACATTACCCCGTCCATTATTCCCCGCGAACTTGATGCGGCAGGACTAAGTGTGACCTCATGTTTTCCTGACACCACTGGGTCTACAACGAAAATGTACATGTCAGCATCACGAGCAGAAGAAAAAAAAAAAGGGCGGCCCGTCCCGATGACGGTCGAGGCCGGAATACATTGTCGCTTTTAGGGGCGGTAGTAGAAGTTACTTGGCTCACACCCTTCCACCCCCAACCCTTTCACCCCCTTCTTTTCGCTCCCCCGCGGATTGCCTTAGTGGACAAAAGCGAAGAGACTAAGTTCAATTATTATACTGTGAAGGTGCGCAGAGCGTCTTGATACTGTACCTCTATGGAAACGCCCATCCCCTACTTCCTATGGCGGAGGAAAGGGCCCATCGTCAACATTCGTAGCACTTCATCTGGTCCCTACTTGTTTCTTCTTGATTCGAAGTATATTTTACTTTTTGGCATCTGATACTGAAGAACTTGACGCTGTCAGGCGCAAAAATCGGCGAATTGAGGAAAGATCGCTCGTGATTCTAGAAAAGCTAATGTACTTACTGGCCTCCATTCGCTCGTGTAAATTGAGAGAAGACTTCGTGTAATTGTAGGCGAGGAGGAAGGAAGGCAACAAGAGAAGCTGGCACATTGGTCGTAGATACAAGCCTCGTACGGGAGTATAGAGAGCAGTTGCGAAATGATCAAGTTCTGAGGGGAATTGAGCGTCTAAGTCGCTCTTGCCCTTTTAGATCCGCTCACTGGCACAACTCGGCTGTACGCAACCCTTCCCCTATCCTCCAGCTTCCTCAAAGTGTTTCTTGCATCTCGTCCACGACCTTCTAGTCTGTAAATCTCAGAATCCATTTCCCCTAGCCCAGTCGGACTGTGAGACCGAGCATCTGTCCCCACACCACCCACCCCCGGCCTCTTAGCCCTAAGAAGCATGTGTATCTGGGGACTCGGCGCCCATCTATGACTTCAGTGTCTTCCTCAGGGATCCGAAAGCCTCCAAGGCGCCTAGTCGCGTGGCAGATGTCTTCTTGTTGACATATGACATTCCCTCTGATTAGCCGTGTCCCAGGGTAAACAGTAAAAGGAAGACCCTTCTCGTCCCCGACCCCCCCATCGTATACAATCATTCTCTACTCCCCCACATTCGACCATCAATTCACTCCCCTCCAGATTTCATCAACTTCCAAGAATCGGGTTAACTACCATCAACAAGAATCACTCTTATTGAGACGTTTTCCTACGCTTCAACACTTATAAAATCTCTAACTGAGTTCCCTTCAACCCCAGCTTCATCAAATACCTTCACCTTTATTAGGTATCATCACGATTTTTCATCTCTTATCGAGGTAACACTTCAACAGCTTGACTATTCATCAAGTCTATCATCATTCATCTAGTCTACCAAGATCAATTCCCGTCTCAGAGAAACATCCGTATCAGAACGACAAAGGATACGACGGTCAAGGACCATCTCTACCAAGGCTACTTCCAAAGGCCCACCATGTCGGCATACCGAAAGCTGACCGGCGGGATCGGTCCAATCCCTGATCTGGTATTTGGACAGCTGGACCAATTCACTGCTAATCAACCAAGCCAGGCCAGCCCGTCCACTTCGCAGCAGCAAGGATGGATGGCTCAGTCTGTCCCCTACGAAAGTCTGGACACTCCCACGCTTCAAGGGCAGTTTCAAGGGCAATGTCAAGGGCAATTCCAAGGACTAGCCTCTGATCCCATGCCACCACTCGTCGCCATGCCAGCGACTTCAGAGCTTGAAATGCCAACATCTATCAATCCCCTTGCTCTGGCTGCAAACTCAGCTCAGATGCCACTGCCAGCCACCATGGCAGCGGCTCCAGAAGCCGGAATGACATCTACCATGCCAGCAACTATCAATCCTCTGGTTCAGACTCTAGACCCAACTCAGCTGCCTCAGCAACCCGAGATGGTCCCACTAGTCGGCGTTAACATGTTGGCTCCAAACCCAAGCCTCCCAACAGCACCCCAACCCGCTATCCCGCTGGTGTCCCAAAACCAGACGAAGTCTGTAAGCGAGGCCCATTTCCTAGCAGAGAAGTGGCAATCTCATCTTTCCAAATACCGGCTCGCCCATCATTGGACCACGATTGAGACGCCTGAGCGCGAAAAGTACCACGCGATCCTGTCGCAGGAACTTCAGCGCAGGAGGGCCGCCGACCTCAAGCAATTCCAAAACTCCCTGGACGCCGCAATTCGCGCGCTTCTTTGCAACAAACACGTCGACGTCGGAACTGTAAGGGTCATTGACAACCTCGGGGAGCTGACGGAGGAAGTCCGTCAGAATCTCGAGCTCCCCGCCGTGGGAGAAGACGCGCCCCCAATCTCTCCAGAGGTTGAAGAGGTAATTAACAAGGCCCTGGAGACGAACACCCGCGCCTACGGAGCGGTGCTCACTGAGGCCCTTCGATATGGTCCTGTGAAGTACTCCAGGGCCATGAAATTTAAAATGTCACCAGACAACATTGCGTCCAAGGACCTGTGCGTGGCCACTAGGCTGGCTGATGAGCCGGCTTACTTTGGGCACCGTGGAGGAGATTACATCTTCAAGTACACGAGCATGCATCGGACAGACAAGCGAGACAAGCATCGCTTCCAGTATGAGAGCCAAGTTCCGCGAACGCAGGCAGAATATCTTGCCCGTCTGAAAGCAATCACACCAAGGATCTTCGCCATATTGTATTCGATCATGATGTTTTACCCTTACAGCAAGACACAACCCATCGATAGAATCACATGGGGGCCGGTTCTGTCGGACTGGTACGTGTCGCATATGAAACGCGCTTTCGATTTGAAGTTTCCCACACAGGACAAACCATCGGAAGAGTTCCGCAACTTTATCAGAAGCCGCCTTGCGGTAACAGAGGTGGTTTCAGAGTTTGCCTGGCTCGTAGAAGAAACCAGGGACAACATCAAGGACCAAAAGATGTTGATCTTTGCCGAACTCCTTGTGGACATCACAGGCCAGAAGGACCTCAAGACTCTCGCAGGTTTCTTCACGAGAAGACAGAAGGCAGTTGCTGAGAGAATCCTGTTCTGTGAGAACGAGTATAATGACAGGGTTGGTGTGTACAAGTGCCCTAAAGTAAGTTGGAAGATTTTCTTTGAGTGTCCTTTTTTTTCAAATTTAGTTTCACTTACCTTCTCTCCCTCATTTCCTCCCCATTTCTTTTTTCTCATTTTCCTTTCTCCCTTTCTATTTCCTTTTCTTCTCCTCTTCACTCCTTCTGCGTGAGTTCTGTGAGCTCCGCGTGAGGTTGCGTGAGGTTGATGTTAAGCCGGGCTATCTTCGGATAATTCTGCTGGATCTCACCTTTTTTCCCTTTGACCCTCGTCAAAAAGTTTTGGCCAATCAAATCGCGCTGTTTGAATTTCTCAATGGCTCCACACCAAAATTTGGCAAAAAGAACTTCCTCGATTCTAACCACGCCTTCTCCAAACAACAGGCTTTCGTCGAGCACACTCGCACCCAGCACCCCGACGCCGCTGCCGACCCCCTCACCAACCTCTACAACGGCCCTCACAACCCGGCCCTCCTCTTCAAGGACTCGCTCGAGAGGGTTTACGGTGTAGTCCGGAACTCTGACACCACCGCCGTCCGACCTCGCTCTGCACCCACCGTTTCGGAGGACGTCGATTCGCCGCCCGAAGCTGCCTCGCGCCGTCCTTCCCTGCCTGTCGTCGGTTCGGTTTCCCAGAGTTCCGATTTGAGCACCTCTGCCGTTCCGCACGTCGACCCGGACAACAATTCCAACGGCTTCGTACAGGAGGTCGTTCTTCCGCTTTTGGACACAGAGAACGTCCCTGCTTTGGACGCACAGGCTAATTCTCTGTCATCGTCATCCGTCTCGGATCCCAGCGTTGAGAGATTCGATCCAGATTCCTTTTTGAATCTTGACGCGGGCACCACTAGCGACGCTCCTGGAACTTTCGATCTCGAGCCCTACATCTTTGATCCTTCCCTGGGTATCGATCCCGATCCTGTCACAGACACCCTCTTGAAGGCTACCCCCGCCCTTGCTACGGATATTGATCCTCCGGCTCCTCTCGTCGATCTAACTAGCGACCAACATCCGCTCGAACTTGATCTTGAAGCCTATCTCAATCTCCCCGAGGTCTCCCCTCCGGCTTTCTTCCAAGACGTCGCCGAGACTGGTGGCCCGAGCCAGAATTACGCTCCGCAAACCATCACCAACCAGCAACAGTCCGAGGACGACCCCACCGTCGCTAACCTCGTTAACTACATTGGACCTCTTGTCGGCTTCCCCTGCGATAATCTACAGTCTCCAAGGGGCACCAAACGATCCCTAGACCAATTTCTTGATACAACGGAGTGATTCCTCTCATCCGTGACTCAACTTGTACATTTTCCGAACACATAAAAAAAAGAAAAAGAAAAAGAAAAAAAAAAAAAAAAAAAAAAAAAAAAAAAAAAACAGTAGTCAATATTATTGTCACTCACTCTTGCATCATGTCGAGCGTTTCCAGTGTTCGAGGCCTTTTCGCCTCCACCCCCCTTCAGCGAGCATGGACAGCCACCAGCACCAGCATCACCCTCGCGCGTCCCTTCACCACCACCACCACCCTCCAAAAAAAGAAGAAAGGCGGCGCGAAGCCCAAGACGGAAGATTCCGTCAAGCTCAAGGCCCTCAAGGCGAACCTCTTCGCCGACCCGCCGCCGCCCCTCCGCATGGGCCGCAGCAGGTGGCTCCGCCACTGGACGATCCACCGCGCCTGGCTCCTGCACCAGCGCAAGGTCAGGGAGACCCGCGAGAGGGAGCTCATGAGGATGCAGCAGGGCATGTTCGAGGCGTGCGAGGAGCTTAGGAAGACGAGCGGTCCCGGCACGAGGGCCGAGGGGTATTTGTATCGGGTTGCCATGGAAAAGAAGGGTATTTACGGGCCTAGGGGGATCCCTATTGAGTATGCGAGGTTGCAGACCGAGACGCCTGCTAGGGAGGCGTGGAATCATTCTTGGACGAGGTGAATTGAGAAAGGGGATATAAAGCGGCCGTGAGGCACATTTTTCTTTTCTTTTCATTGTTTGATGTTTGATTCTGAATGTATCATTATCACATGTACGAAGTACTAGACTGGAGGTTTTATGGACTGCTCTCTCTTGGTACGGATAGGAGCTGTATTGATTGGAACCAGCGTGTTGGAGTGGAAGGAGCCTAGATTGTATTAGTATTCTTAACAAGATTGTTTTCCCACTCCATTGTTTCGAGTCTCTGCGTTGAGGTAGCGGGACTACTTCCTTCCCCGTCGTCTGGCCATGAGAATTCGCGGCGCGGGGAGTTGTCGTCTCCCATATCTCCTGACCTGTGTCCCAAAAAGAAGCGCACACTCAAATTTATGCCAATCTCGATCCCACCCAACAATCACACCATCCAGCGACACCGGGACACCCAATCTCGTCTCCCCTCGAGCATGAGAAAAGAAAAACGAAAGAATAAGAATTAAAAAAGAAGAAAAAAAAAAGGAATCTGGCTGAGAATCATTAAAAAGAAGGCAGTAGAAGTAACTATTAATGCTAATAATGTTCATGGGCATGGCAAGAGAAATAAAATAAATAAAATGTTGGAACACATTCAGCGATATTGACGCCTTTGGACAGTTTTGCAGATCCGCGAACATAAAAAACTGAACTCATATTGGGTTCCGCCCTCCCTCCCTTCCAGTCCCCTTCCCCATTCCCTGCAAGAACCGAGAATTCCATAGCCAAGATCTGAGGAAAAGGGATGCGTATTTCAGGAAACCAGAAATAAATATCAATTAAAACCAAAAAAAAAAGACATCATATTGTTACCCGTGTAGTTTGAAAATAATAGAATAGACTTTTTCCCCCATTCTCCATTACAAAATGCGTGCGAAAATTTAGAAGAAGAAAAAAAAAACGGCGTCAAACTTGAGTAGAACGCTCAGGTGTGGGTTAACAAGCCGAAAAAGACAAAAGCGTCTCTTGTTAAAATTTAATGTTGTCGTTGGCGGGACGAGGTTCGAAAAGACATGTTCATTTGTTGCTAGTTCAGGAACTAGCACCTCAGGTTGTTGGGAGTTGCGTAGAAACCAGGGGAGGAGGATGATCTCTGAGCTCAGTGGGCGATTCGATGAAAAGGTCATATCCGTGAGTAGGCGTAGCAGGGTGAAACTTAATGCACTGGTTCACATCCTCTGCCAGTGGATGCGGGATCAGCGAGCGGCTGGGTTCGCAAGCCAGGGTGGTAAGAGTGCCAGTACATGGCTCCATACAGCGCAAAATCTCTCCGTAACATATAGGGG